>PVKA01005160.1:43953-92876 GCA_004027165.1 Ctenomys sociabilis | reverse complement strand
CTTTTTGAGACAGGGTCCCACTATGCAGTTCAGGCTGGCCCTAAGTTCACTTTGTAGCTCAGGCTGGTCTTGAACTCACAACAATCCTCCTGCCTCAGCCTCCCGAGTGCTGGGATTACAGGCATGCGCCACCACACCCAGCTAGTACTTATTCTACTGAACTATCTCCCTGGCCCTAAAGTAAATTTTGTATTTCCTGTTTATTAAAGAAGGATTGGGGGCCAGGGTGATGGCTCAGTGGAATAAGCATTTCCCTGGCAAGTGCAAAGGCCTGAGTTCAATCCCTGGTTCTGCCAAATAAATAAATAAATATTGTTTTGCATTATTAATGGATATTGTACCAAAAAAGCAGAATTTTAATTGTATAATGCATCTATACTTCTGATATTTATTAATTTCATGTATTTTATGACTAAGTTTTTATTGAATTATAAAAAACATATAGCTAAAATATTTTTTGCAATAAATCATAGGTATTAAATGATATTTTTAAAAATTATTTGGTAAAAGTGCTACATTTTAAAAACATACTTGGATTTGTGAATTAAAATAATTCATGGTACTTATTAAAGTAGAAGAAATAAACATTTTATTTTGTATCAATGACTCACAATAATATAAAATTTTCTAGATATTTGAAAGTCCAACGTGCTCATTAGAAAATTATTTTCAACAGGTGAATTGAACACAGGAAAAAAGTAGCAATTTCATAACTATTAGTTTACTATGTAAAAATCATACATATTACTTGCTTTAGCTACTTCTTAGTTTAGTTATGCTAATTCATTTTGTTAAAGTGATGAAACAATTTTAAAAATAATATCGTGACGTAGAATAAAAATAAGAACTTTCTGAGAGGTTCACACATTAATTTATAGAGGATAGTAATATTGCCCTATTTTTCTTTGATAATATATAATAACTATTTGAACTAAATTTCTTTCTTGACTACTCTTTGAAATCTCAAAATATGTCTTCGGAGCATTTAAAACTCCATTCATGAAATTTAACACAAATATTATACTCAAAAAACAGGGAGTGGAAATTAAAAAAATAAGATTTAATTTTCCTGGTTGCCCTTCAAATTATCTACTGCCAAAGTAAACGTCTAGAAATAAAGATTAGTGCTTTTAAAATAAAAAAAAATAAAATAAAATGGCACTACTATTTTATTCCTTCCTGTATCAACAGAAGCTTTCCAGTAATTCCAGTGGTGTCCACTTCAGTATCCTCATCCTTTCACTTCAAGTTGTGTTACTCTGTATAAAGATGATTGGTTCTGGTGCCGACCTGCTGTGGAAAATTTTAAAAGAATTTTAAAAACTTGTTTTATTTTTTGTGAAAAAATCAAGATAAGACTAAAACAGAATTAAAAGGAGCTTAGGCAACATTTTATCTCGTGCTATTTTGGGAAAAGAAAGATGTCTAAATGTATATAGTAACCTTGTGTCTTGGTAGGAAGTCTGTGAACATTATCAAATCAATCTAAATTGAGTTAGTATATACGCGGTGAGCAGAAACTGGTGGAAATTAGTTTATCTTCCCCAGACTCTTTCTGTTTTCATTGTACAAAGTAAGATAAACTTGTTTTTAGATCTAATTAGATTTCTTTATTGGTTTTTCCCCCTTTCCTTAAAAGGGCAAAGACTGTCCTTATTTTGTCAATTCACACCAAGTATCAGAACAGGAAACAATTAAAAATCTTTAGGTTGCACATACAACATCCATACCTGTTATAGAAAGATATGTTGAATACAAACCCAGAAAGTTTCCAGGTCAAGAATATGAATAATTTTTTCTCGTGCACTTTAGTTTCATTGATTATAAACCGGAAGTTGAAACTGTAGTGATAATTCTTATAATATACATACCTAGGAACCATCTGGCAGCAGACATTTCTCTTTAATTTATGAGTCTGTAGAAAATGTAATTCTGTCTCATTAGACAAACAGTAAGACTATTGCATTGTTAATAGTTACAAACTTTGTTTTAATTGTACATCATTTCTTCTGTTTTACTGCAGGGTTTTTTTGGCCTTCGGTGAATATATGATTCATACAGTTTCTTATTTATACACTGAGATTTTGTTGAGAATATCTGTATCAAAAAATACTTAATTTAGCACTTTCTGAAATAATTTTACTAACTGTAAATTGACTAAACAAAAATATACATTATGAGAAAAGATTTTTGAAAAGACTTTTATTTCATTGAATTTTATGCAAAGAATCTTATGTATTATCTAGCATAATTCATCTGTCAAGAATTTTCCATTCATTTGAACTCATGAAAGTTGCAAATTTGTGAGTTAATTAGCTAATTCTATCCGATGGATTTGGAAACAGAATATGTAATAGTTTGTGTTGAGAACTATCTTATGCCATAAAGTGCCTGTTCCCAAGGAATGCATAGCAGCTTACCCTATTAAAAAATGATGTTTATTTCATTGTGCTGCCCACTGAATCATTCTTGGTGAAAATATTGCTTTTCAGTAGGCTTTTAGTAATCTTGGTTTTGTGATGTGTCAGAGATGTGCATTAAAACCCCACAGCAGCTACTGCATATCAAAATCTTCTGGTTTATTATATGTCATAAAATCTATAAGTATTCATGCCAAGGCTTTTTTTCTTAATGCTGTGAATGGCAGCATCAAAAGACATAGGCTGCCCTTATTTTTCAAACACACATACACACATTCACACACACATACACATACACACAAGCCATTTTTCCAATTCCTAAAAATAATCTTCCAAGATTCCGTATTTTCTTAGGTCACTCAAACAATGTTATTCAAAATCAAAATATAATTAAAGGACATATTAATACTAAAAATTGTATTTTTGATACATTATTACAGAATAATTGTGATTTATAGTGTTCCTGACTGCTTTTATAATTAAGTGTTCTGTGGCTCAGTGACTATTTCTTAGTTCTAGCACTCCCAAACAAAAATTGTAATGAGTAGAATTTTATAAATCAAACTCCTGTGCCATTAAAACTACAGATCAAAATTTAGTGGTGATTTACCTTCTCCTACTTAAAATATAACTAATATTTGTTTAATATAAAATATTTCTGAAAGCCCCATAACAGAAATGAACAACTGCTTGAACTTGGTGAAGCTATGAAGTTATGTAATATTTTATTATAAGAAAACATTTAATCATCATATAATTATAATGACCATCACAGTAATCAAATTTGCAAAGTGTCTTGTGGTTTTGAGAACATTTATTTTCCTTAAAAGCTTCAGTTTTATCTAACCTTATGACAATGAATAGCTCTGGTCATAGCATCGTTATAAAGCTCTGATACAAGTGGAATAAAGAGTTTAAAATATTATTATCAAATTGTAGAGCTAGTTTGCTCTTTAAGATTCTAATACTCCTCTACAGTGTCGGTTTAAAGCAATCTGGTTTAAGCTAACTATAATAAGTTTAAAGCAGTCTGGTATAAGCTAACTATAATCTCAATTAGCTTATAAGATTCATACAACTAACAAAATAACTGAAGTCAGTCAAAAATAATGAAACAGAGTTTTGTACACTGAGATTTCCCCCAGATAAATGCAACTATTTAATCTTTAACATAGGAGCCAAAAGTATATGTTGGAGAAAAGATAGACTATTCAACAAGTGGTAAAGGGAAAACTGGTTTTCTGTTTGTACAAGAACAGAAGTGGACTCTTATCTTCTGGAATATACTAAACTAAAATCAAAATGGATCAAGTAGAAAATCAGTCACAATAAATAGCAACAAGAATCAATAGATGGTTCATATAAGACAAAAAAGCTCCTATACAGCAGAAGAATCAATCAGTAAAGACATAACCTACAGAATTTTTGCAACAACTCCTCAGACAGAGAATTAATATCTAGAATATACATATAACTCAAAATATGATAAAGCCAACTGAAATGAAAGGTTCCAAGAAAAGAGATTGAGAACTGGCAGAGGAGAGAAGGGATAAAAGTGTATGAATTTTAAAAAAGAAAAGGAACAAGCTGTTACATACTTATACCCACTCCCTAAGATGATTATTGTAAATTGCATGAATTGTAAACATATGCTTATTAAATATAAGCATTATTTTTAAAACTCCTGATCACATTTACTTCGATGTTTGCTTGCATGCCCCTAGAGACAGCTGATGTACTTTCACTCACCGTGCTGTCACTCAGTGAATTGTTTCTCTTAAAGAAGCCAAAATAGAGGAGCCATCTCTCCACCCCCAAAGTTAGGTTCTTAATGAAACACTAAATGATTTCCAATTAAGTGGAAGCCAATCCAGGAATCTCTTACTACAGAAGTGGGAAATAGCACTAAGAGATTGTAACAGTACAAAAGTTTGGATTGAATATATATGAATTAAAGAATTCAAAAACATTTTGCATAAGGGATATACAATTTAATTAACCTGCCTGGCTCATTTTTTCCCAGTTAAATAATAAAGGACTATAGGACTTATAGTGTTGAGGATGGGCAAATATAAAAAGCAATAAGACACACAGTAACTTCAGTGTCTCTTTTAAAAATGTGTTCTTGTCATAAATTAAACTCACCAAATTATTAAAATTCTAGCCACTGATCCTTAACTGAATAATTAAGAATGACTTCATTGTGATTTTAATACCAGGAAATCCATTTTTTATATGTGTCACATACATGACTTTCTGAAAAGGCAATTTATGCAATTAAGAGTGAAGTGTAGTTTATTTATGAAAAGGTGCTTTTCCATAGTTAAATGTTTAACCTGAACTGATTAGGAGTCATGAGGATTTACGCTAACAAGTTATGGCATTAAAAACTCTGATTGGATGTTCAGAATTTAGCTCTGCTGTTTTCATTAGATGTGACCAAGCAATTTAGTATGTTAGTTTCACTCAGCAGCTATTACTACATCCTTCTTTTTAAAATTTAATTATATAAGATTTGGTGAGTTTTCAGGTGAGAGTATTCTTATTCTAAAGATGAACCAATTATTTGCTCTATTTAAAAATTTTCCTCTCTCCACTGCTCTCTCCACTGTCCACATGAGCAGCATGTGATCTATTATGACTGAGTCTGCGCATGTGAAAAGGCAGAGTAGGAAGAGCCACAGAGCCTCCTCAGTAGCTTTAGAATGACTAATCCACACCCCCAGCAGAGCCTGCAAATTCTAATCCCTCCCCAGGGCCTTATTCTTCCTACCATTGTTCTTCATGTCATTTCAACATGAATTTTGGAGGTGATACAAACATTTAAGTGAAGAACAATTGTGAGAACAGTTTTTTAAATTAGTAATATATTTTTCTAACTATAAATAAATCACCCTGTGCTATGTAAATCACAAATTCATATTTCAAAACAAAATTATTTAATAAAATCATGCTCGGGGCTGGGGAGATGGTTCAATGGAATAAGCGCTTCCTTGGCAAATGCAAGGGCCTAAGTTCAATCCCCTGTTCTACCAAAAAAAAATCATGTTCACATGAAATTAATGTACTTATGTGATTCTTACTGAATCGGAAGATCACAGCCAGGTGCCTTAGTTTAGATTTGAGGATTTGAAGAGGTTTTTTTAATAATCATTCTTTACTGTTTATATGTATTTTTAGTTCATATATTTTCTATAAAAGCAACATGCAAATGTTTAAAACTCAGATTTTATGAGTTAGCAAGTCAGCCCTTCTGAGTCCTCGTTAGACCTCATTGCCGAGGTAACCATTGCTTCCAATTGCTGTTTCCATGTGTTTTTGTGTGCCTAACGTACAACTTTAAATTAAATCTTATATTTATTCCTCTTTTGACTTCATATATTTTCTCTTCATTACCTGCTGTAGAAGAGGTAATGAAGCTCCTACTTCCATTTTACTTCATCTACTTCTTGACTGCTTGCTACAATTATATCATCTAAAGGTTGTCATTTAGCTTTAAATAATATAACTAAGCATCTATTTCTTAATTTAATCTCCCCCTAGCTAATATTTCTTACTCCTTATGAGAAAAGAGAAATACATTTTGACATTAGTTTTTCCTGATGAATTACTCTACATCAGTCCAAATTTTTTATCAAAAATTTTTATCCTTTTGACTGTTGCTGGATATTTAGATTATTTTCAATTTGAGACTATCAGTAACACCACTGTGAACATTCTTGCACTTGTTTTGATATACAGGTATACATGTTTTATTGAATCTGTGCACCTCTAAGTTAAAGTTTGCATGCATAGCATCAGTTTTGCAATAATTATGCAAAGCAACCAGGAGGGTAAGAGCCAAATACTGTGTCCCTATCAATACCTCATGTTGTTTGTCTTTTTCGTCTTAGCCATTCTGATTAGAATGTATTGTACCAACTTATGTTTTACTTTACATTTCATGCTAATGAGTTTGGGCACTTTTCATATGTTTCTTAGCCACGTGGTGAGTCATTTTAATTAAAATATTTGTTTTCGATTCTTTCCAACACTTGCTTTGTATTACTCTTCTTTCATTGAATTTTTACATTTTCTTTATGTTTTCTATAAGAACCTTTTCATCAAAAACTTGCAGTGCAGCTATCTCTGCCTTCTTGCATTCTGCATGTGGTACTTTTTGATGAATGGCTCAATGTATCACTCTTTTCTTTTATAGATAATGCATTTTATGTCTTGCTTAATACATTTCCCCATCTCAAGCCATGAACATATTCTTTATTATTTTGGAGAAGTATTATCATCGTCATTCATTTTCAAATGTGTAAAACACCTGAAATTATTTTTTCTGTGGCATAAATTGGAGGTTCATTGTCATTTTGCATGTATCTTAACACAGTTTACCTAGCACCATTTTTTAAAAGCAAAGATAATTTTCCTTATTCTTGTCCAATCACAAAGCTTTTATCCCTTTTCACAGTTTATAACACTGGCTCACAACTGAATACAACATTAAATGCAGGCGCTAAGAAGAGATAGTCACGTCATCCTCTCAGTCTTTCTAGAACACAGTTAATTCTTTGCCTTTAAAAATAATATTAGAGCCACATGTTTTCACAGACTGATTCCTTTTGTTAGTTTAAAGAAAATATCTTCTGATGTTAATTTTGTCCATATATTATTTTTCCTATATACATTTATTTTGTTCTGTTAACATGGTAAAGTACTGGTTGGATTTTCTAAATGTTTTCAATCAAGCACGCATTGCAGGTGAAATTCCATTGGATTAAGTTCTGTTATCTCTCAGATCTTCAAGGGATGCATACCTAAGTAGCATAAAGACAGTTCCAAAGGAAAAGAGAGGTACTCTGTAACTTATCCTGATGGCCATGGGTCCTTAATACCAAACTAGAATGGTTAAAAAAAAAAAAAAAAAAGAAAGAAAAGAAAAACTAAATTATAGGCTAATGTCACTTACAAAACTCACTAGCCTGATAGGAAAAAGCAAATGGTGGCTTTAACCCCACAAATATTTTTCACCCCCCTTTTTGATCCTTAGCACTGTGCACTGCCACCTGTCCTGCCTTTTTCTCTTATTCCTCTTCCATTTCTTTCTGTCTCATGTGTCTGACTTCTCTGTTCTGTTCCTCCTTTTTTGTGATACTAGGGATGGAACTCAGGGACTCAATACATGCTAGGCAAGCACTCTATGCTAGCTACACCCCAGCCCTTATTCTTTTCTAAAGAACTAATTTTTGACATCACTGCTTTCAAGTGTGTTTTTTGTTGTTGTTGTTGTTCAATTTTTTTAAATATCTTTCTCTTTTTTTTATTCTTTTGTTTTTTTAATTCTTTAGTTTTTCACCTTCACAATGATTTAAAACATTATTTTTGCTGTTATTATGTTTTACTGTTATTTTTCTAAATTGATAATACAGAAAGATCTTAAGGCCCAAGTAAACTACAATGAGGCTGAAGCTTTTTTAAACATGTGTTACTGTGAGGAATGCTGCCCAAACAGGGTCTTTCTATACTCTGGCACACACAGTACCCTCCTGCTGGTGTCCTGTCATTTAGCCTTTACCTTTGTTTATTTTTATTATTATTAATTTTATTGAAAAAGAAATAGCAGTGAGACAGTTTCAAAACAAGTTAATAGGACAGTTACAATAATTAATACATTGCATATTGCTTTCTTTGTAGTAGTTATTCAGAGTATAAAACAGACATGATATCTTGTCTTTCTACTCAACGAACTAAGAGAAAGTACCTGTATATCTATCTTATTTTGTATATACAAATATATATTTTTTTCACTACAAAATGAACCTTCATTTATATCCCCCTTTTTTATTTAGTTTTGTCAGAGATGAGTGTTTCATTGCCATTCAAATATTGCAGGTGCATGAATTCAACAAAATAATCCAATGTAGCCCAATAGTCCATAATAGTAGTGAAACTGGCAGTGTGCAAAGATGTTGACTTGCACCTTTTACAGAGCAGCATATTAATATGGCTTTACTCTTTATACTTCGTGTTTATACTTTTCTGCTGGATAGTTAAGACCAAGATAAAGCAAGACCTATATGACAAGAAATGTAACTTTTGTATCTGACAAAGTCAGTCATATCCATTAGGATTTATCCTGTAACCCTGTACCTCACTTTGTACATCCTTTGTCAGTGTCAGCCTTGTGGATGAGTCACAGCCATTGCTTAACCATTTTGCTGTCTGTGAAAGCCTGAGAGAATGTTTTCTCTCCATGTGACTCTCGTTAGACACACTCTACATCATCAAACACCTTCCTCTGTGGCCCCATAATCTCCTTGATCAGAAAATTTGGGACACCACTGAGTCACAGGGTGTTTACAGCACAGGTTGTTTGGTTATTGTTAAAATTTTTAAATGTGCACAAAGATCGAAGGTGTAAGGAGCCCACATGCACTCAACATCTACTGCCTGTATTCAGCAGTGCATCGCCATCTCTTCCTCTTTTAATTTCACCCTAATTCTTTATACTACAAGGCAACATTCAGACATCATGACCTTTATCTGTAAATACTTTTGTATTCCTCTCTCAGAGATAAGCATATTCACCACATCATTATTACATCTAACAAACATAATAAATCTACAAATATTACTTAGTATGCTGTCCAATTAGAATGTATGCAGATATCTCAAAAAACAAAATGTTGAGCATTCATGGCAATCAAATTTAAAATGGATTGTGTATTATGTGTGTTAGGGGTTTTTTGCAAGTCTTTTCTCCTATTTTCTGTTCTATTTCATTTAAATATTGAAAGAAAGCACACCATTTTATCTTTTTGTATGAAATCCTATGTGCTAGAATTAATAGTTCATTGCCTATTTACATAATTTAACTTGTTTCTCCATTACCTGTATTTTATATAATAGAACTAGAAGCTGACTGGGTTAATACTTTTTTAATATATTTTATACATGGTACTCTGAACTTTCTACTTACCTGAATCACAATTGTCTTGTTCACTTTCCTGATTGCCAAGACAAAATAGAAGTTTATTTCAGCTTGCAGGGTGAAAAAATTTAAGTCCCTCAATAGCTGGTTCCAAGACAGGGCAGTAGGACAGAGGAGTCTAGCTCACTACTGAGAGAAAGGGGGAAGATGGGAAGGGGGAGGGAGTGAGAGAAGGAGACGAGGAGAGACTGAGAGAGGGAGAGGGAGAGAGAGGAAGAGAGAGATGAAGAGAGAGAAAGGGAGAGGGAGAGAGAGGGAAGACAGAAAAGGGAGAACAAGGGAGAGAGAGAGATCAAGAAGGAAGAGGAGGACAAGGAAAATAAGGAAGAGAGGAGGAGCATAGTGAGGGCCATCCCTCAGTGGCCCCTCTTCTGACCCCCTTCTAGTAAGAGCAAGTTACCTTTGAACTCACCATTGCACTGGTCCACTGATGCTGTTGCACATCTGTGAGCTAGTCTCCTCCCAAACTGCATCTGTGTGCACTTGAGGCCTATGAGGGACATAGAAATATAAAACAGGACGACATTATAAGGGACCTGATTTCTTACTAGTGCTGGGTTTGGATGCCAGCTACCTGTCTGATCCAACCTTTATAAAATCTTGCACTAATCCTAAATTTTAAATGGATGATAAAACTTTTTAAAGTCATTTTTAAATATAAGCATTTGTTTTAAATATATATATTTTTATCATAAATGTGTTTATACTTGTAAATTTCTGTTGATTTGCTTTTTGATATATATTTAGATATTAATCTTCAAACAAAATTTTCCTGATATGCCAAGAGTAGAGTTTTTGTTCATTTTTAATTTTCTTTGTTCCTAATTTTGACCTAACTATACTGTAGCCAGAGAACAAGTTGGGTATTTGTAATCTTTTTAGGATTTATTCAGCTTGTTTCATGTTATGATACATACTTAGATATTTTTTTTTTCAGAACTGGGGATTGAACTCAGGCCCTTGGCACTTGCCAGGGAAGCACTTATCCCACTGAGCCATCTCCCCAGCCCCTAGATTATTTCTTATATTCACTTTTCCTTGTATGTCATTCATAATCCTTTGTTCACTTAGAAGAAATATCACATATCAGTTCCTATCACCATAGTACAAACTTCCCAGTTTTTCCAATAAATACCCTGTGTCATTTAGTCTATAATAGCTATCAGTTATTAAGAAAAATATATGTTGAACTTCCAGATAGTATCTCTGTGTGGCTCTGCCTCTTTGTGTTATACAGACTCAAACTGCACCCTTGTGTCCACTGTAATTTGCCAAAATGACTAACACAAAGGACATACTGATCCCAGTATATGTTTTCTAGGCCTTTTGGAAAACATGGGGTTGTTCCTTTGGCCACATACATGTGAATCTATGGAAAGAGTGATATTGTAGATATCAAGGGATTTGGTACTATGCAAAAAAGAATGCCTCACAAATGTTATCATGGCAAAATGGGAAGAGTCTGTGTTACCCAGCATGCTGTTGGTATTGTTATAAACAGGCAAGTTAAGGGCAAGCCAACAGAATTAATGTGCCTATTGAGCATATTAAACACTGAAAAAGTCATGATAGTTTCCTGAAACGTGTCAAGGAAAATGATCAGAAAAAGAAGGAAGCCAAAGAGAAAGGTACCTGGGTTCAGCTGAAGCACCAGCCTGCCCCTCCCAGAGAAGCGCACTTTGTGAGGACCAATGGGAAGGAACCTGAGTTGTTAGAACCTGTTCCCTATGAATTCATGGCATAAACTGGGGGTGTTGCTCTGCCATTCAGCACCCAATTGGCAGCTTAAGTGTTCTAGGTCCCATGTAAAAATAAAATCATCCTGTGTTGTAAGGGTGGTTTTCTTAGTTGAACAGGTATGTGTTGCCTTCCTACCTCCAAAATATTTGCAGCAGATTTTCACTTTATCTAGTAATTGTTTCTAGTCTTTACTTTACTCTTGTGTTTTTCTTGCTGAAAGATACTGCTGAGGTATTGTGCAGATTATATCCAAATATTCAAATATTTATAAAATATTTATATTAGCTTGAAGATCCTATAAATCACCATGGAGAAGAGACATATCAAAATAAATAAAAGTCACTTCAGAAACAAATATAAGTCCATTTCAGTTAAATTGTTTAAAGAAAAATAAATTGACATTTTCCACTATGATAACACATTGCTCACTCAACCAGGAATTGTCTTTACATATTTGGAGGCTGTGTTTTTTAAGATACAGGTTAATAAATTTTATATCTTTGTCCGGACTGTTCACTGTTATGTAACTACTAGCCTTTTAATTATCGAATAACACTTTTTATTTGGTCTGTTTTGTCTGATATTTACATAGTTGTATGCGTTTCTTTTGTATTTTTAGTTAATATAACTAGTATATTTTGCAGCTTTTACTTTGAAATTTTCAGTATTGTCCTCTTTGTGGTCTATCTCTTTAAAAAGTTACTGCTAAGTTTTACCTTCTTGACTGGAGAATCTGCTTTAATTTTTTCATTTCAAAACAGCAGAAAATCTGTAGAGCTTTTTAAAAAGGATATACTCTTACTCAAACAAAATACTGTTGCCCAACTTAGATACACCCATTTGTTTCTTTGTCTTCTCGCTGTGTAGTTCAGGCTGGCCTTGAGCTCACTGTGTAGCTAGGCTGGTCTCACACTGATCCTCCTGCCACAGCTTACCAAGTCCTGGGGTTGCAGGCATGTGCCACTGTGCCCAGAGTAAGGCTATTTTTATATAAAAGAAACTATTGTCATCCCAAAGTACTATCCTGTCATATATTAAAACTATCCATGTCCTTTATTTTGATTTTTATGTGTGTGCTGCTAGGAAGTGAACCCAGGACCTGTGGATGCTAGCCAGGTTCCCTGAGCTGTCTCCCAGCCTTACATTTTTGTGTGAAATAAAAAATATATACTTTGTCATTCATTTTATTCTCTCTGATATTCATGCATTTTAAATAATAACTAAGTGATTTTAAGTTCATTGTACTTGGGGAGGCATGTTCCACTGAATTATTAGCCCTATGACCTATAATGCTATTTTTATGCTCATTATATATTTACACTTGAATTATATTTAAATATGTTTCATTTTATGTTTTCATTTTAGGAATGAATACAATAGTTATTCCCAGTATTTCTTATATTTACAAATGACTGGGTTGATCTGATGTAAATTACTGTCATTCTAGTACATTAAGACCAAATATATTTTAAAATAAGCTTTAACATTGGTCAGAATCATTCACTACAGAAAAGATCCTGACAGGAATGCTGAGAAACAATGAAAAGTCAAATTTAATGCCTCCTGGAGCTTGTGGCTGTGCCATCAATGACACAGAACATGCTGCTCTTTCAGTCACATGGCTAGAGTAGTCTTTTAGCAGATTACTATCACTCAGTTCAGACTCCACATCCACAAGTGAAGGAGAGCCAGTCTAATTAATTATGGCATTTCTAATCTCACTTAATTTTCTATTTTAGTGAAGACTTAACCAAACCCTCCCAGGTTTTCCCCCAGGTGACACTAAAGATTACAGAAATAATATACTTTGCAAAATAAGTGTTGAAGCAAGCTCTTGGGGAAGGCACACGGCCAAACATACACATGTGACATGAGCATCCTAAGTAGGGTCTCTGTGGCCTCTTTATTTTCCGTGACAGCATTCACAGAGCATGAGACACAGGGAAGAGTAAACATATTACTTGCATGGGACTGATTGCAGAGACCTCTCTCCATATCCCTTAGGAACTAGGACCTCCAGTACCACCTGGTATGAGCTGCTTCATTATCACTTTTGTTCTAGGGATTACAGCTTGAGATCTCTTGGTCATTAAGACTGTATGTTGTTCATTAGATAAATTTGTTATTTTGTTATATGCTTCATTAATCATTCCCTTCTTTATATGCTGCACAACAATGAGGGGGCTCTTAGGGGCTCTCTAAAGTACTGACAAAAAATTAATCTCCACTCAATATGGAATAGAATGCAACCGTAGAACATAGTAAAGCCTTAGGACCATCCACAGGATGGTGAGGAACCTTGCTGATACCAATGTAAAAAGACACTGTATGAGAAAGAGCACAAGTGACTAAGGATGACTTCTTTGCACATTCAAGCCCTACAGGTACCAGCAGGTGAACTAAACTGTGACACATTCAAGGAGTATGACAATTCCAAACCAGATGATTCAACCACAGAGCCAATCATTGTGGCATATTGTAAAGCATGGATGTGTAAACACAGTAGATCATTGAAATTAGATTTTAGATATGGGCCTTGTGAGCAGCCATCCTCCAGCTTGCATTGCTTAGTGCCTAAGAAGTATATTTAACACTTCATATTAATCCAATTGCTCTCAAAAACAGTTAAGCATTTCTATTTGTTTTTTCTCCTGTTTTTAATGTTTTGACAATGAGAATACTAATATGGAAAACAGAGAAAAAAATGTCTATACGTAAGAGGGCATTCAAACTGAAGAAAGAAAGTATTCTCCATTTTTGGGAAATGGAGAAAGTTTTGAGCCCCCTCTTTGGTTTCATTAGGGTTCAGCTTTGAAAAGCAAAATGGATTAACACTAATTATGTTCCTCTATTAAAACTGTCATTTTTCTTTGGCCATCATATATATACTTCTCATAAATTGTTTTTTTCATTTTTTATTTTATAATCAAATTGTAGCAATGGGTCATGGAATTTCTTGTTTTGTTTATGTATTTTGTACAGGGTCTCACTACATAGCTCTGATTCATGGTGATCCTCCTGTTTTCAGCCTCCCCAGTACTAGGATAGAATTTGCCTTTAATGGTTCTTGTAACTTCTTGATGGAAGCACAGGGTCCTGAGTTCAATCCCCAATGCCACAAAAATAAATAAATAAACAAAATAAACTTCTTGATGGACGTTGTCAGGCATATCATCTGATCTGTAAATTTTCTTTTGGGTTCATCAATGATATTATTACCAATGGTTATATTGTAGAGGATTCTTCATGTCTTGTAAAACCTCTTTTTATGGCAAAATCACTTGAATAATAAAGCAGATGATATTAAAGATTTATGCAGATGATACTGCATTATTTGAAAATATATAGAGCAAAAGACAAGACTGTGAAGAGTGGTGGTTTGAATGGGCCAGCAACTTGGGATGAACATTACTGTTTCAACTATGTTAATATTAGCATTGCATCACTCATACCATCATTCAAGCAATGGCTAGCTTCTCAGTTAGAAATGACTATATCTTTTCAGGGTAGGAATAAATATAATGGCTATAGTATTGTTTCACATGGGTGTCATGCACTGACCAGAAGTCCTACCAAAGAAATCTTTAAAGCTAATTATTCTAGTCCATGACATTTATAGATTGAAATATATTTTTGAACAAAGGTATCCAGTGAATGTGGCTAACAACATGGCATCCTGGCCTGAACAGTTTGCAACTGCAGAGCAGATAACTCTGACTTTGCCTAGTGAGGATCTGATTCATGAGCAGTCACTCATCTTCCTGGTAAGACCCAGTGCTAAGAAACAGTTGTTAACATCCTCGTTAAAATTGGGGACAGTAATAGAAACATAGTCAGTGATGGATTTGAGAAGTGAATAGTTTTTCTCTTTAAAAGAAAGATTAAACTTTGACAGAGTTTGAGCTTTAAATGAAGAAGGCAATTAAGACAAAAAGTCTAGATGCATGAGTAAATTTTGATAGATGGGAAAACTAACTAGACTGATATTTTGCTTTGTAAAATAATAGAATAGGATGCAATAAACAGAATTTGGAGGATGACTGAATTATCTTGAAAAACAATGGGAAGAAACAATTCACCTTTAGTCCCTTTCCAAACCATTTTGGCCATAATTGAAAGAATTGAGCAGCAGAAGAAAACATCTTAGCTAAAAAATAACTGTCAACTTTTATGATTTTGAGGTCATAAGTTTGGGGACAAACATTCACTTTACACTAACAAAAATGTTTAATTACTTAAATTCGTTCCTTTACAATTCTATTTGCATATTTCTGCCTCCCAATCTTAACTTATTTGTATTCTATGAGTGCGTGGAAGACAGAAAAAGATGTAAACCTCATAACCCTCCTTTTCTGGGGACTACCTGGCCATAAGCCCACATCATGCTGATGGTATCACCTGATAGGGAGGAGAAGCTGAGCCAATCGGTTCACGTGCCTGGCCCCATCCACTGGCCTTGGCACTTCTGATCTATACTAGTTACCAAGCTACCATACATCTGCCTGTTTCTCCTTTTTGGAAGATGACAGTTTTGAGTTTATAATCTCACTGACTCCTCATTTTGCAGAGTCGAGGTTAAGACAGAGTGTACTGGGTTTTTCATGCCCTTTTGCACTCAGTGGTTATCCTAACTATTACCTTTTCTTCATGGAAGTAATTCAGTGTTTAAGAATGACTAAAATTCAAGCTTTTTCTTTATTATCATATCTGTAATTTCAGAATTTTTCAGAAGAAGGTCACTCAAAAAATTAATCAATATATCTGATTCTATAGAACTACAATTTTCACTTCCCATTACCATACACTCTGAAGAGCTGTTCAGTGCTGTAATTTTAATCTGCTGTGATTGCCTCCCTCAGAAGAGGTCATTTACTGCATTTGTAAAGGCACATCATGTGAATGCCATCGGCTACACTAGCAGTATTTGCCTGTAATAGGAAGAGAAGAGAAAGGTCTATATCACCACTGATTTACAAACTCTCATCTGTCAGGGAGCATGCACTGTTCAATTCCACCCTGGAGTTCATTAAAAGTGTGAGATTGTGTCACTGATTAGACATGGCCAAGGATGAGGGATAGGGCTGTGGCAGGAAGCTTAACAAAGCTGAAACAAAATGATATCTCTATTTTGTTTAGACTAAGGGAAATATGGATCAGACAGGTTTCTTGTTTTTTCATTTGGGATGCTGTTTTGTTGTGTCCTGTAGCACTAAGTTATCTGTCATAGACATGACAAATAACTGCATTATTTTTTACCCATTCTTCTGTACTTTTTTCATCTTTGGTTAAAAATACAGATCACAAAACATTCACATACTTACAACTATTAATAAGCCAACCTTTATATATGTGACTACTCCCAGCTTCATGGACTTTATCCTTTACCAAATTTTATGGTTAAAGTTTCTTGCTTACTAATAACCATCTACCCGTACCCATTTAATAAATCTAGATAGGATTAAAGGATTAATCTAGAGATGACACTTGAATTAAATCATTACTGTCTAATAGAAATAATTTTAAAAATGTGAATTAAGTGATCTGATTAAAGTGTACTTTGCTGCATACCTGTAGTAATTGCCTGGGCAGTGCTAGAGGAACAGATTTAAGCATTAGCCAAAGTTAATCAGTCCCAAAGTACCCAGTGGGTAGAATAAGAGTGAAGAACACAAAGCCATCACCTTACAGATTTATACTTGAATTTTGTATATACTTCATTTCAGCCCAAAGTCTAGAGCATGTTTGTGGTTTTTTACAGTGATCTATGATTCACAGTGGAGGTGGGCATACAGGATAAGTGCACTGTGGAGGAGGTAGCAGAATAGGTGGCAGCACTGGTGGACAGATTTTGTTTTGTTTTACATTTAGGACAGAATGTACTGGGTAGACAGGGTCTCACCATATAGGTTGGACTCAAAGTGATCCTCCTGTTTACAGCCTCCTAAGTGCTGGGATTTCAGTCCAGCACCACCACACCTAGTCTCAAGCCTGTCTCAGCACACCCCGGGGGTAGGGCTGGCAAGGTAGGCCTAGGGATCCAACTCCTGGCCCCTGCATCTGCCTAAGCATGCACTTTAATCTGCTGAGCTATTTGGCTGGCTGGAAGGACAGATTTTAAAGTGGTGTTTTTATTGTAGATTTCTCTTTCCTGGTGGTTTTCAGGGAAGTGGGTGAGTGGTGCAATCAGGGAGTACCCTCCCCACTTCCACTTAGGCCTTTTATCTTTAGCGGGTAGCATTTCTGTTATTTAGATTTGTCCTCTATTGCAATCACTGTTAGAGGATACTTCCCTGAAAACATTTATCATCATTTCAGTACTATGCATCTATGATGATTCTACTAAAGATCTAGGCTTAGATTGGCAACTAAATATTGATTCTTGGTCCAAGGGTCAGAGTCAACATTTGAGAGTTTGAAAAGCCCATAATTTATGCAGAACTTCCTTTACATGGGCAAAATGTACATCATTTTGGGGAGAGGAACTGTTGCTGCTAGTAGTTGTGCAAACTTTGTTAGCTGGAGAATAATTAACTTTTGCTTTTATCTTCAATAATTTTTATATTAATTGACATTTATTTTAAATAAATTTCTTTTAGAAGTTATGAAACTGCTATCAGTGGATTTGATCAGCTCTTCTTCCAATTTAGAGATCTTTGATGATCCAGACTGTCCAAGCAATATCTGTGTATGTTTAAACTTCATAAAACATACTATTTTATTTTAAAGAGAAAAAAATAACAAGAGCCAAAAAAAAAAAAAAAACAAAGCAACATAAACAATAAAAATGGTAAGACTTTTAAAACAAGAATGGGAGGGTTAGGGAGATGGCTCATATAGAATAAGCGCTTGGGTCTGAGTCAATCCCCTGTTCCACTAAAAAAGAACAAAACAAAACACAAGAATAGGAAATTACCAGTGGTTGTTATATTACATATTGTTGTGAAATATGTTTCTCTGATTATCAGATATAGGTTTGTAAAATCTATCAATTAAATATTAACTTTTCCTTTCAGTAAACCTTAAGTTTTTCCGTGTTCATTTTCTTTTGTTAAATTTATTATAGAGTATAAAAATGATAAGACATTAGAAATTATACACATTTAAAAACAAGATGGAAAGTATTCAATAATAGTTGTTACTTTGCACATTGTGGTGTTCATTGCAGTTGCTCAGATTATTAGGTATTAGCATATAAAATTGTTCAAAGTAAAAATTTTAAACATTAATTGCTATCTTCAAAAATTTAATAGAAATTAGTAGTACAATCATCTTAGCTATCCTGTGTATGAGCTTATATGATTCTTTCCCCTTCTTTTTTTGCTATCTTTTTTCTTTCCCTTCTCTTATTTATTCTGTATGTTCAGTTTCTTTATGTGTTACTACATCTACTTACTCTTTAGATTTTATTTATTCTTTCTGACTACATACGCTCTGGTAGTTGATACACTGCGTCAAGTTTAAGTGTCAGAAGCTTGGCTGGATCCACCTGTCTATTCCAAGCCCTGGTGGGGGACCTTCCCCAGAGTGACTCAGCACAAAAAGGGTATATGAAGGGGTTGAGGAAGGTAGTTGGTATTTCAGTTCCTTGGGGGAGCTTCAGTCTTCACAGTCAGCGTGGAAGAAGGGAAAGAGGCTTGATGGATGCCGCAGCTGCTGCTCCCTCCTCTGTGGTCCACTGCTCTCTACCACCATGAGCTGCTGCCTTCTGACTTGGAGCCAGCCACGTATGGACTGAAACTTCCACCAACTGTGAGCTAAATAAACCTTTCCTTCCTTCATTTTGAATGTTAGATATTTGTTCCAGCAACGAGTGAAAAGTAACTAAGACACAAACTTAATGCAATCCCTATCAAAATACCATCAGCATGCATCACAGATCTAGAGAAAACATTCCTGAAATTCATCTGGAACCAGTAAAGACATAGCATAGCAAAAGCAATCCGTGCTAACAAAGGCAAGGTAGGCATTATAACCTGTGACTTGAAATGATACTACAAAGCTACTGTGATAAAACCAAAATAGTACTGACAAAATCACAGACCTTGGGATCAATGGAACAGATTGGAAGATGCAGACCCAGTGACAGAGTAGGCTAACTTATCTTTAACAAAGGAGTCAAACATGTTCACTGGAAAAATGCCTCTTTAACAAGTGGTGCTGGAAAAACTGGCTGAAAACTAAAACTAGAGCCAGTTGTATCACCATCCACTAAACTAAAGTCAAAAATTAAAGTCAAAATGGATTGAAGAACTAAACATTAAAACACTATATCTACTGGAAGAGAAAGTTGGTAAAAATCTTGAAGATATAGGGGTAGGCAGAGAATTCATGAACAAAAACCAAATTGCATGAGAAATACTTCAAAGAACAACTGGGATCCCATCTTACTGAGAAGTTTCTGCCCATCAAAAGAAATTACCAACAGAGTGAAAGGACATCCCACACATTGGGAAAAGAGCTTAACCCACAGTAACTCAGATGAAGAAGTTGTATCTATAGATATATAAAGAACTAGCACCGTCCAGTTAGCTCAGCAGACTAAAGGGCCTGCTTAGGCAGAGCACAGTGGCCAGGGTCAGTCCCCTGTTGCCTGCTAGCTCTGCCTCGGGCATGCTGAGATGTCAGTTGACACTGGGCATGGTGCACAGGTCTATAATCCCAACACTTGGGAGGCTGAAAACAGGAGGAAAACTGTGAGTCCCATCTACATAGTGAAACTCTGTAGACTCTGGACTAAATATATGACAAAAAATACAATAAAATATATAAAGAACTAAAAAAAATCAGGCCCCCAAATTTCAAAGACCGCCATCCAAAAATAAGCATCTGAGATGAATGCACACTTCTCAGAGGAAACTATACAAATGGCAAATACATGAAAAAGAATTCCATAGCATTGCTCATTCAAGAAATATAAATTAAAGCAACACTGAGATTCTATCTCCAGAAAGAATGGCTATCATAAAGAAATCAATAGCAAATGCTGGAGAGGTTACAGGGACAAAAGAAAAAAAGACTGTAGACTGGTACAACCTCTATGGAAATAGTGTAAAGACTCCTGAAAAAAACAGAATTAGAAGCCCAATTCAGCCTAACTATTCCTCTTCTGCGTACTCTTCCAAAAGAACTGAAAACATCATACTATAGTGATGTATATGCACCCATGTTTATAGCAGCACAATTTGACATAGGTAAATCTTGGAAACAACCCAAACGCCCATCATCTGAAGAGTGGATAAAAAAGATGTAGTATATACAGTAGAGTACTATTAGATCTAAAGAAAGATAAACTTCAGATTTTTATAGATATATGGATGCAAAAAGAGGCTATACTCAAGTGAAATCAGACACACATGTGTAAATATCATATTGCCTATCTGCTAATAAGCAAGGAATGGGATTGTGGTTGAAGAAAATATCAGTTTGGTTTGGATCTAGATGGTTGGCTTAATTATGAAGCATGCAAGAACAATGAAAAGGCCATGCAATAGTGTCTTCTCCCCAGCCTCTTCCCCAGATTTTTAAAAGATAGTGTCCCTAATACACATTGCCAGACACAAGAGCAACCCTTAGTAAGAGTTTGTGAACTGAATCATTCCTGTTCTGCTCCTGGATTTTCTAGCTCTTATTTCTCATTTAATGATGTTTTGATTCTGAAGAATATATCTAGCTGGTTACTGAGGGGTTAATCAGAACCCCTGCCTTGACTTTCTACATTTAATTTTTGCTTTTAGTTACAGAGTTTCTCAAACAGGGAGTCAAGATAAAGAAGGTGCAGAGTGAGATCAAGGTATAAGATCCCTGTAGATGTGGAAGTCACCTAGGATGACAGTGTGAAGTCAGGCATGGGGATAGAGTGAAAAGTCAACCCAAATGGTGGGATAGGAGAAAGTGGTGGAAAACCAACTTGGCCAAGTGAAGACCATTAACGGAAGAAACAGACAGTCCCATTATAGAACCAGCTCCCAGCTGGTTGGCAACCTAATAAGGTTTCTGTGCCATTACATCCATCGGAGAGAATCAGATTAACCAAAGCAAGGGAGGAGAGAGAATGCACGTAGATATTCTTGTGTTTCTGAAACAGACTGGGGCCTTTCTTGAGGGTAGTGAGGAGAAATGTTTGGAAGCAATTGAGAGACCTGGAACCTTTGTAGGGTAAGGGGGCACTCAGTGGGGAATAATGACCGAGCATAGCTGACCTGGATGTTGTTTCACCTTGACCCATGATTTAGTTTTAAAGAGATGAGACAGCTGGAAGAGGGAAGAATATTGGAAGGAGACTCAAAATGTGCTCTGCGGTTGTGGGAGGCCTTGGCATAAAGTCAAAGATTCCAGATCGATGTTCTCCAGTGTGAAGTTTCAGAATCTGTAGGTTTCTGTGTGGCAGTGCCCATTCCCAGCTGGTAAGACTCTGATTAACACAAGCTTCCAGTTGCTGTGGAATTTACTTAGGTAGTTTTAAGTATTGGTTTAGATACATTTTATAAATAATGGAAATCATTTTAAATTACATTATAATAAATAAAATATAAGAGCATATAAAGAAACATCACTAGCCAGGTACAAATCTATGTATTCTCTTTTACTTCAGTTATTCCAATCCATAAATAAAGATTAGTTTTCAATTGTACTTTAAATTTTCTTGCCAGAGATACCTCTGGCAATGGTTCCAGCTAGTTCACAGCTTTAAATGCAAAGACAGTATCACATTTGTCTTTGAATCCTCCCCACAGAACCTAGCGTAACGCTTTGCACTTTGAGTCTGGCAGAGTACTATACAGATTGTAAATATTTTTCTGTTGAAAATTACCAAAGAATTAAAATATTTCTACCTAGTAAACACACATCTGAAATGGAATATCTGTTGCATTTCAGGCTTATGCTAAATGACAGGAATTCTGAGATGGGTGAGACATATTTTCCACTTTAAGGATCTCAGAATGAATCAAGACAGACAAACCTATAAAGAAATCATTGCCTTTCCTAAGTTCAGAGCCATGACAAAACATACACTTGGCAAGAAGGTGCCTCTGACAGTGGGGATTGTGCCTGTCTTAAGTACTCAGGAAAAAGGTGACCCACACCTAGTGAAGTTTAACAGGATGGGTAGGCATTGACCAGAAAAATTACCACAGCTCCAGAAAGCTGTGTATCTCAATATTTGACAAGCATCTACTCATGGAAGACAGCCTTCTAGACCTTGGAGATTTATCAATAGGCGCACAGATAAAGACCATTACCTTCTTGAACTGATATTTTATCTGCTGATGCTGAAACCAATGAGATCTTTCTAATAAATTGTTTCTTCCCCTAACTTCCCAAACATTACAGTTTGAAGTGGAGATACTTGTGTTAAAATGTATGGAGGTTTCTTCAGGCAATCAGAGTGTTGTATATTCTGCTGTGATCATAGCTACCTTTGCAGGATCTTTAGCAACTCTTTGTTGTGTTTTTATATCTCTGGTTGAAAAGCTAATGTTTTTCTGACTGCTACCATAACTGCAGCTGCTCATGGAGCAATTCAGAACTCTGCAGTAGTTTCAAATAGTGTTGCCACATACTGTATGAAACCAAGATGGTATGGCCAGTTCTATATCACCACTCCCCCAGCTCCCATAGTACTGTGGCCTGTACTGTGACTGCTTTCCTGCATCTCCATGTAGGTCATGAAAAAGATTGCTTTGAGTGCATCTTAGGTTGGTGGAGAAAAGCATTCCTCAAATTGTCTATTTTCAGTCAGTCTTTTAAATTATCAACTTATAAAACCAGTGCTTATCAGGAGAGGACTGGACAGGGGCATGAAAAGACAAAAGGAATGGTGCCCATGAAGACGCAGGGTAAGCCCATGGGACAAACAGCGGCTATAGAAGGGAGGAGGGACTGAGACTGGAGCAGAAGAGTGAAGCAATGGGAAAGAGTGTTTTCAAGAAGCCCTTGTGTATGCTTTATGCACGAAATAAGATGCTTTGTAAGTGATTCTTCATATGATTTTCATAAAGGATTTTCCAATGTGGATTTTTGGTTTCCTAATGTTTGCAAAAGCTGTTATTATAAACTAATTACACATACAAATCTTCTTCCTCCACTCTTTCCCTTCTTTCTTCCCCTTCTTTCTCTTCGTCCTCCCTCTTCCTTTCCTTTGTTAAAACAGCTCTGGAATTGGTCTGTGTCTTCACCATCTTCAGCAGCACATTTCCACAGTCAAGATTGGCTCGCAGGGAAGGAGGGCCAGCAAGAAGTGAGGCTATGCCTGCAGAGTGCAATGTCTATGCAGGTGAAAGACTTCCTTTCATCAGGGGCCTTTTATCTTTATTCTCTACTAAGGAAACCTGGGACTTACATATTTTTCCTTAAATATATAAAGCATGTTCTCTATCCAAACTTGACTAAAACACATTTGAGCTACCAAAATAAAAGTGGTTAATTTGTAATTTTCTACATTTGTTGAATTATCCCATCTTCTAGTTCTTTTTATAACCATCATATTTGGTGGTGATTTGTAGTTACAAACAAGGCCATTGGATCACCAAATGGTGTACTTTGACATATCATGCTCCTATTAATTGAAGATGATGCTATAGTTAAATGGAGAAGTTAAATGAAAGAGAAGCAAATATTCATAGTGCCTTTGATCATGTTTTATCAGGGATGCATGATCTAAGCAAAACCTTTGGGAAAGGCTGCATTGTCAGTATCTTCACCCTTTTAATAATAAACTCACCTCATTCTACCTGAGGGTCTCATAGCTTTGATGTATTTAATGACATAGAAAACCAGGGGGAAATTAGCTGTGAATAAGGAGTAATAATTTGATTATAAAAATAGTGATTATATACGTGTCATTTATTGGATGTATATGTGTATTATAAACAGAATTTTACCGCTGTCTTCTTTATAAACTCATAACAGTTTTGACACCTGGAATTAGATTTAGGCATTTTATAAATCTCTTAACTATAAAACACACATATACACACCCCACCTCCACCAGTGTACAAGGAATATACCTTTTTACTAATTTTATTTTTAAAATACTATATGTCTTTTCAAATCTGAATTAGAACTCTGGAAAGTCTTAATAATCAATTCTCTACTGGTTATTAGCAATGAGAGGAAATAGAAACGTCCATGAGAAAGATCATAGAAAAAAAATTTTTTTTAAAAATTGAAGAGCAGAGGGAGAGTTTTAGTTTTGAGTATGCTTTAATTCATACCATATATTTATTCCTCAGAACTTTTATGGAAATCAATACACTAAGAAAGTAAAGACACAAAAATATATAAGGAGAACCTGCTTCTCAAGGGAAGCTCTCCAAGGAAACACTTGTACAAATGAGTACTCTTTATCAGTGGAGATCCACTATATGTATGCTTTATCACTTAGAGTTTACCTACATTGCTATTTTATGCCACTTCACTGAATGCCATAGCATTGTACACTTCCAACCAGCCGTATTAATCTTCCAGTTTCCATTTTTACAGACAGTAAGGCTAGGACAGCCAGTGTCTCTTCATTAGACAAAGCATTTACATTGCAATCATGTATTTCTCTTCTTTGACCAGAGGGAGTTTCATTCTATGACTACACTTTCCTACTTTATATATTTTTTTATTTTTTATTTTTATTTTTATTTTCTGTACTTTAGGGTCTACAGGGTGTTCAGGGTCTCATTAACTAGATCGGACTCATAGTGATCCACCTGTTTACAGCCTCCCAAGAGCTGGGATTATAGGCATGCACCACCATGCCCAGTCTCAGTTGCCATCTTAGCGCACCCCCAGGGGAAACCAGCATGTCAGGCCCGGGGATCAAACCCCTGGCCCCTATTCCTGCTTGCAGGAGCTTTAATCCACTGAGTTATTTGGCTAGCTCTCACTTATGG
This sequence comes from Ctenomys sociabilis, assembly GCA_004027165.1. Classification (NCBI taxonomy): domain Eukaryota; kingdom Metazoa; phylum Chordata; class Mammalia; order Rodentia; family Ctenomyidae; genus Ctenomys; species Ctenomys sociabilis. The sequence continues at coordinate 67,854 of PVKA01005160.1, read as the reverse complement.
TTATTTTTATTAAACGTATGAAAACCATCTGCATTTCTTAGGCACAAATCAGATAAAGAAAAGTAATGGCCAACCCTGACCATGCTGACCATAAGTGGCCTTTGGCCTTCCTCTGCATCACCCACAGCTGCAAGCTGTAAACTCTTTGGTAGAAGTGGAATTGTAGTATATTTTGCAAAGCCCAGATCTTCTTAGAGTCATCCCAGTTTTAGCCTGTGTATATTGAGGTCATTCCTGTGGCTTAGAGTTGTGTATTGTCTGTGCATGTGTACACACATGCATGTTCCGTATAAGCCAAAGTTTTGTTCAAGTCACTTAATTAATGTAGATGTACTTACCCCACTTCTAAGGTGACCCAGAGATCCATACATAAAGAATTTATGATCTCATTAATTACATTTCAAGATAATCATTTTCATTCAAAATATGTTAGAGTTCACTCTCCAGAATAATAAAACACTTGAAAGTTTTTCATGTAAATAATTTTCCAATGTTTTATAATATGGTATATTTTTCATATCTCATTTGTCTAAAATCAATAACTAAGGGACACTACAAGGCAAATACAGTTAACATGTTTGCATTTGGGCCTAAATGTTAGGCAGCAGAGGCCTTAATTAATCTCATTTTTTTCACTGAGCTTCTCTTTTATCTTGGACAAGACATGAATTTTCCCCTTAATTTTTTCCACCATGCTACCCAATCCCATGAAATTGTTATGAATACATGTGAAATATTGTAAAATCTGTAACAGAATGGTAAATTATATCCAAGACATTGCTATAATTTGTTATTTTATTAGATAGCAAAGGATTCATAAAATCTACAGTTAGCATTTATTAAGTCAGCAATTGCCAGATGTGGTGATGCCCTTACCAATGAAGAGGCTGAGGCAGAAGGATTGCTGTGAGCTACACAGTGAGTTCAAGTTAATCCTGAATTTTATAATAAGACTGTGTTTCAAAACAAACAAGAAAAACTGAGTCAGCAGTTATTTACCTTTGTGCACAAAAAGAGCAGTAAATGGAAAACCAAGAACCCTGAGAATTTGGGTGCTGTATGAACAAGTATAAGCCCAGCTACATGGGATGCTGAGGCAGGAGAATCACAATTTGAGGCAATCTGGGCTGCTCAATGAGACCCGGTTTCAAAATAGAAAATAAAGTCTAAAAATATTTGTTGGTGGGATAGAGCTTGCCTAGCCTGAGCAGGGCCTAGGTGCAATCCCCAGCTCCACCAGCAGCAAAATGAGAAAAGTATCCTGCTTTCTGGCTTTGACACTGTCATAATACGTAGCAGGATATTTTTAGGTCACCTTTCTGAGTCTGCAGTTCTTTTTTTCTAAAGTAAAATTCCAAGACTATTTCACCAGTACCTTTCTTTCTCAGGTTAATTAATATTGTGTAAAATTTTGTCAGCAGAACTCAGATCTACACTAGTCCTTCTAAATCATTATTGTTGTTGTTGTTTTTCAAATTATGTTCACTGGTATAGCAGAATTAAGAACGTGTTAGCAATCCAGACTCTCAGCCTCGCCCTAGACTTACTGAGTCAGAATCTCAGGGTTGTCTGGGCCCAAAGATCCCTGTGTGAACAAGGCTTTCTATGGTGCAGATCCATGCTGAAGTTTGAGAATCACTGAAAAAGCAGATGAATAAAACATAGTCCTTATTCTTAACCAGTTTGTGGTTTAGTGCTTTTAAATCTATCACAAAAAATTCTCTAATTATCTTGCCAATTTTCATATTTATAGATATAAAATCTAATGGTATATGTGTACATAGCAAATTATAAGCATGTTGAAATGCTAATACTGAGACATTTAGGGATAGTATCATAAAGTCAACTTAAAGATATCCCATGGCAAGGCACTGCCCGCAGCATGAAGAATATATATCAAGTGCTTTGAATAACCATGCCTGAGTACTGAAATGCATACTAATTTCATATATGTGCATATCAAATGCAGTTTGTTTTTACTGTAGCACAGATATTTTTGTTCTAAAAAGTAAAAACAAATATTCTGAAATTATGCCCAGAATTTTAATCTTAAAATTTACATTATGTTTATGTATGAACACCAGGCAAATAACCTCTCATTCAAATCTTCTCTGTATAATGTTTCTATTACTCTCATTCTAAAATCCATGTGCAATTTCAAGAGAAACTTGTAGTTGACTTTTCAAAATGCAAATCTTGTTTGAAAATGCACCTGAGCTTTTGAAACATAACTGAATTGCAGTTAAAATTTTGTGGGAAAATTTTTGTGGGAAAATTTTGTTTTAAATGTAGCAAAAATGTTTGGGGGTGAGAAACTAAGGTCATACATTATCACCTGCAAGTCAGAGGGAGACATCTGTTGATAAATGGGCTGTCTGCTTTAGTTCCCATATGAGAGATGAAAGATAGAACTATAGAACTGCTTTTAATTTTGCTTTAGAGCTATAGCCAACTGGGGAAACATAATGTGAATTTGGGTAGCATTTTCTTCCAAAAAATTTTTAAAGAGCATTGTTAGAGATCCACAAGTTAATGATGATTCTTAATAAAGCATAGTCTTTCCTGTGTGAAATCAGTGACCTTTACCACCTGTGAAGTGTGGAAGGATAGCCTGTTGCCAACACCAGCGCTGCCCAGAGGAAGGAGTTCCTGGTGCCCGGCTCTGCTCTTGGGGTCTGAGAAACCTTGGAGTCGTTAGCACTGGCACTAACTAAATGTAAACACCTTTACTTCCAGCTGCTGCTAATTGGTTTGGGAATATTTATGTAAGTGTTGATTTTAAAACTAAAAATAGTGTGATGATGTTTAAATCGAATGCCTTTTAGCTGTCAGAAATGCTCCCAAGATCCTGAAAGTGTTGCTAAAAATGTTCACTTGTTTAAAAGTGTAGTAATTAAACTTGTCTGTTGTAAGAGCCACGTATGATATGTTCCTCTCATCCGATCCACGAAGTAAAGGGCAAGCTTCCTAAAGGTCTCTGCCTGGTTAGCAAGGCATGAGCACCTTCTGAACTTTATTAGAAAACAAAGGATTTTAATGTGGGCAAGAGAAATGAGACAAATGTTGAGACAGTTTCGTACTTTATATTCTCTGTCGCTGATCTTAGATTCCTATTTTATGGTAACATTAAAAATAGAAAGTATAATAATTTCATTAATAAACTTACATATAAAGCTTCCCAACTGTTTTGCTTCTAGAGGCAGATGTGAAATTTGAAGTCACATAATATTTCTCAAACCCAAAGTTGAACTAATATGGAGGCTGTTCAGCAGCAGTTGCTTATACCTTTAGTTCTTCCTAATCACTTATTTTTGCCCTTTCTATCCAGCTTTAAAATTCATGATTTTACAGTTTTTTCCAGTTATTTAAATAGCTATGAGAAAAAATATCATTTTCATTTTTAGATATGTGTGATTTCGTGACTATTCATTTCATCATGTAACTTAGTGAAGGAATATCTTAAGTACTCTTAAATTTCTTCTCAGATATTTTATAATTTTTTGTAAAAGTGATTTATATGTACCATATTAACAGAGAGGCTTTTTTATTTTCAAGGGATAAAAAGTTAATAAGTTATACAGAATTTCAAAACAAGATGATAGGAAATTAAGAATGTTTATTAGACTGAATATTGTTATCTTCAAAGAAATTCTTCATATGACCAGGTACAGGCATGAAAAATTGATCAAACAATATAAGTGCTAACTATTCATTTCAATGAACTGATAGAAATTAGTACAGTTCTCCTAGGTATCTTGTACATATCTTTTTTCACCTTCTTTCTTTTCTCCTTCCCCCTCCCAAGTTCTTTCCTTTTGAGCAATTTCTTTCCCTTTCCCAATATCTACTGTATACCTTGGATCTTATTTACTCTTTCATCTTCTAATAATAGATGGACAATATGATATATATACATGCAATTCTTGATTTATTTCACTTTTGAGCATGGTCTCTACTTGCATCCATTTACCTAAAAAAGCCTCAAGTTTATCTTCCTTTATAGCTGAATGGTAATACGTCCTTTTCGTTCATTCCTCAGTGGATGGACATTTGGGTTGTTTCCAATGTTTAGCCATATATCTTGAAGTACAGTGTTGCTGAAATTAATTTGAACTGGTCTTCTGTTCTTGGAGTCTCCTACACATCTGTTTCCTTGACCCATCAAATGAATCTGTGACTACAGTATATAGACATGATTTGGTAACTGACAAACACTACTTACTAGGTGAGATGATAGGCTATACTTTCTAACCTTTTGTAAGAGTTATGACAAAGCAGAGTTTTTGATGCCAATTTTTTTTATTAATTTTATTGAGAAAAAAAATACCAATGAGGCAGTCTCAAAACCTAACCAGTTTCAATAATTAATACAGTGCATATTGTTGTCTTCGTAGTGGTTATTCATAGTACAAGATGCAGACATGATATCCAGTCCAAACCCTGTTGGAAGGCAGCTATGCTCACCACTGTACCACCAACGCAGACCAAAACCCTGTTGGCACAAATCTTCTTCTCACTGAATTAAGAGAAAGTAGCTGTATATCTGTCCTAACTATTTTGTACATACAGATACAAAATGGTCCTTCATTTGTATCCCCTTTTTTTTTAGTTTTGTCAGAGATGGGTATTCCATTGCCATTTAAATATTGTAGGTACATGAATTCAGCAAAATAATTCAATATAATGCTGTAGTCCGTACTAGTAGTGGGTTATCCATAGGACTGACAATGTCATAAGTTGTTGACTTAAGCCTTTAAAGCTCAGCATATTGATATGCTTTAGTTTTTATGCTTTTTTGCTGGATGGTTAGACCAAGATAAAGCAAGACCTACATAACAAGAAATATAACTTTTTTGATGCCAATTTTAAAAGAATGCAACTCTTCTCTTGGATATGAGTATGCAAATATGTGTTCTCTTTGGGTTTGTAGTTTCTGAATGATTGCTTCAAATGTGTAGTTGGTCCCGAGTTATACAAGACCACACTGTCACATACAACTTCACAGTTGAAGTTGATAGTTTCCAGATCTTTAGAAAATTGATATCTGTTGACTTAAATAGAACTTTTAAGTGTCATCTAACTGGAACTAGAAGAAAAAACTCACCTTAACCTTAGGTAATGTATATGTGAAACAGAAAGTTTGTTATTTTCATATATTGGTTAGGAGTCAACAAGAAAGTTCCACTTGATATAAGGTATAGTCAGGTAAAAATAAAGAATCCAATAGAGTATTAAACTTCTAGAATAAGTATTTAAGAAGACCAACTGACAGACTTACAAAACCAAAAGAAACCTTTTATTTAATTAACTGACATTGTTAATTGTTTATTCCCTTAAAGACTTTATATTGTGGAGGATAAACTGCAGGTTTTTATAGGTAAATGGATGCAAAAGGAGACCATACTAATAAATGACATAATCAGATACACATGTGTAAACGTTGTATCATCTCCCTAGTGTGAGAAGTGAAAGAGTAAATAAGATCCAAAATATACAATAGATATTTTACATTGGGAAGAAATTTAAAAGAAAAGAGAAATTGGAATGGGAGAATGAAGAAAAGAAAAAAGGAAAAGAATGTTTGTGCTACTATTGTTTAGACAATTAAATGCTGATATCTTGTACTCTGAATAACTAAAGATAAAAATATTCAATGTATTAACTATTGTTCCCCCCATTTTGTGTTGAGATTTTGTTTTGATTTTTTCTCTCTAAATTAAAAAATAATAAAATTAAAAAGGATTGTATTATTAAGACGGCATTCCTCTCTAAAATTAAGCCATAGTTTCAGTGTGTTCTTTATCATAATTTCACTGGCCTTTTTGAGGAAATTTATAAGCTGATTCTAAAATTAATATAAAATATAATTAATATAGAAATATACTATAGAAATGTAGTAATGAAACAATCTTGAAAGGGAAAAAATGGTGGTTTCGTAAGCAAACATGGAGAATTCATCCATCTCGATTTCAAAGCAATCAAAAGTGACAATAATCAAAACTGTTTAGTGCCAACCTAATAATAAATACATAGCAGAGCTGGTAAGATAGCTTGGCAGTCTAATGCACCTGCTTAGGCAAGCTTAGTCAAATTTATAGGCACCACAGTTCCATCCCTGTCACCACATGCCATGACAGCCCTGACCCCAGGGTGGGTTGAGCTGGCCACACACACACACACACACAAAAGATACATATGGCAATAAAATATGATTGCGAGACTAAAAATAAACATTTTAAATTTTAGACCATTGACTTTTTATATAGATACTGAAATAATTTAATGGGGAACAATTTTTTCCTCAAATGATTCAACAAACTATATATCTATGTGCAGAGAATGAATTTGAAGCCCTACTTTATTCCTTATGTAAAAATTAATTCAAAGTAATAGCAAGCCTAAACCTGACAGCTAGCATCATAAAACTCTCAAAACACAAAAACAAATTTGTACAGCCTTGTACTATGCAAATTTTTTAGATGCACTACCAAAAATGCAAGTAACAAAAACAAATAATTTAGACCACATAATCAACAGTTTCATTTCTTCACATAGACACTCAAGAGAACAGAAAACACGTTCAAACATGTACTGGTACGCAGATGTTCGTAGCAGCATTATTTGTAATAGACAAACTGGAATTAATGCAAATTCAGCTGGTGAATAGAAAAGCTGAATTTGGGATATTATTGTTTATCTATAAAATATAATGAAATACTGATATATGCTATAACACAGATAAGAAGGAAACTGCTTGTTGACTTTCTTATGGTTTAGATTAAAAGTGTCCCTCAAATCTTATGTGTTTGAAGGGTGACTTGGGGGTGTAATATTCATCGGCACATGAGGCCGTGGACAAGTTTGACATCTAACGTGGTGTTGGGAAGTGAGGCCTAACAGGCCAGCAGTCACAGGAACATGACCCAACAAGTGCATCCCGACCCTTAGCTCCCCTGCTCTTCTTCCTGGTTGTTATGGTGTGAATAGCTGTCATCTCCCCTGACCCTTCCTGCCATGCACTTTCTTCCAGGAGCAAGCCAACTATGGACTAATCCTCTAAAATCTCTGCAAACCTCTCTTCCATTTAGTGTTGGGTGTTGGGTGTTTCATCCTAGCAAAAGGAAAGTAATTTAAGATAGATTCTTTTATATGAAATATTCATAATGGGCAATACTAGAAAACAGACAGTAGATTAATGATTGATGGCAGATGTCTTAAGGGAAGAAAACAGAGAATGACTACTAAAGGAAAAGGGCTTTCTTTCTGGGTGACAAAAATGATCTGCTTCAGTGATGATTGTGGCACAGGAGTATATACCCAAAATTTCCAAATTGTACCCTTTTAGAGGCTTAATCTTATGTGAATTACTGCATATCCTAATAAAGCCACTGTAAAAAAATTTCATCTGAGAGCCACAAGTATTTCTGAAGCTGCAGCTTTCAGGCATCTTGACTATACTCTCATAAGAAATCTCACTCTACTGTAAAACTGCTCCACCAAGCCACTTAAAAATCTTGACTCACAGAACTGATAACAGTTAATAAATATTTTCTAATCCTTAAATTTGAGGATAATTTATTATCCATCCTTAGCAAACTAATGCAATGAACTCTGTGTGTAAATCTTTGAAGTAGCCTATACTCTCTCAACAGATGAATGGATAAAAAGTGACATTTTCACACAATGTAGTAGTGCTTTGCCATAAAGAAGTCATTTATAGGAAAGTAGGTGCACCTTGAGACCATAATGTTATATGAAATAAACTAGACACATGAGCTTAAATATTGCATGATTCCTCGTATATGAGACCCAAAGTATATGTAAAAAGAAAAAAGAAGAGAGATAGATCTTTCTGAAGGAGAATAGGAAAGAAGAAATGAAGGAAGGAGGAAGGGAAGGGAGAAGAAGGAATAAAGAAAGGATTTAAGATGTGTTATTTCATGCCTGAACTCCCCACAAGAAATGTGAACCTATATACCACATGCATGTACTAATAAAGAAAATTAGCTAAAATAAAAATAAAATAAATATAGGGTAAAAATCTCACAAAACTACTCACCTCTCTGTGAGACGTTGCTCCATAGTCTAAAAACAAAGACAGTTTTTGTAACAATCAGTGTGCATATCAAAGTACTTCTGATATAACTGGATCTTGTTTTCTTGAGACATTACCCTCATTCACTTTTGTACACATTCTTAAGTTCACGCTTGTCCTCCTTTTTTGTTGAAATGATATGTTCAGGGTTATAAATGCTGCTTATAGGTCTGGCTTTTGTTTATGGGTCTTTCTCCACGTGGCTTGTTTCAGGGAAATCAGAATTAATGTCTAATTGTTTGTTTGACTCTTTTTCTGAAGAGTGGGGATCCACAGGATTATCTGTTAAAGAACAGTCTTTTGGTCTAGCAACGAACTGATATCTTCCATAAAGAAGGCATGCTCTCTAAAACCCACCCTTTCCTCTGACTTCTCTGGGTATCAACCAATGGAACTTTACCACTGTCCTATGCCACCCACTGACTCTATTCTTGAGCTTTCTGCCTATGGCTGAAGTGTGTTACACTTAGGAGCATTTCTTTCCTTTCTGTAAAGTGCATCCTCAAAATGAAAGTCTTCTAATGAAGAATTTTGGCTTTCTTCTTCCAGAAATCTTCCTATGCACATTTGTCAGAAGTGACTTTGGCAGGCTCCATTTTCTCTCGGATGTGTTCTCTATATTTTAGTACTGTATCATCAGTACTAAAGCAAGTAGAGTGCACTGAAACATCTCTCACCACCTGTCTGTCATTGAAGCCTTCACTCCCTTCTGTGCTCCTTTTCTGTGCTGTTTTAAAAGACAGTCCCAAAAGCCTAGGGTTGAGTAGCAGGAAGCTAAATGATGAATTCTGAAACTCTCAACACATTGCCTTTTGTAAATGGGCCATTTGAACAACTCAGGAACCAAACGGGAGAGAAAAGTACATTAAAATCGCTGAAAAGATTAACACCTGTTTCCAGTCTTAAAAGAAATTGCAACATGTGGTCTATATCTAGAATAAAACTATTTACTCTCCCACATTGAGATATTTTATTCAGATCTTTAGTTCTATATGTGCAGCACCCACATGCTTATGGGTTTGTTTCACTACAGGATTCCACACAGAACTTGGAAGACAGAGAAGAGATGAATGGTATACAGACGGAACTACTAACGTCGCCAAAAGTGAAGGATACATTGAGGTATTTTCTTCATGCAGATAAGAATATTTTTCTTTATTTCAGCTCAATCCTCATTTATTTAACAGTTTTTAAGTGGTTTTATTTTACAGGAAAAACCAAGATAAGCAGAACTGTAGCATGAAACATGTTTCAGTTGTAACATTAATTTCATAGTTATTTTTCTTCCATTATGAGAACTCACTGACAAACATGTATGCACAAATGATCCTCAATCCTTTCAATACTCTTTTGCAACCAGGATTTTTTAATTACTTTTTCTTCTCTTTGAGAAGCAGGTTAAAGTGAACACTTCTTCAGAGTTCACTGTGGTGGAATGTTTTACTTTGATTTTAGTTCTCTGAGTACAGCTTTATATTCTTTGAATAATCTTGCAGTACTTTACTTGAGTCATATAAAATGAATCCAGTCTATCAGTCAGAATCTTTTATGCTATTAATGAAAGTGACTCATGGTTTGAAGTCAGTTATGCCTATGTTTGCCAGTACTGCTTTTTTTGTGTGCTACCTGTCCAATTCTAAAGTCAAAGTACTTGCTACCGGTTCAAATCCCAGCACTGCTGCTTATTTGATCTGTAAATTTATGCAAGTTCTTTGCCTCAATTTCTTCTCTGCAAAATAGAAATATTATTAACACTTTCTTTAAAGAGTTTGTACAGGACTAGTTATTATCCTGCTGTATGTACATTTCTTTTTTTTAAATATATATAAAGTACTTGGAGCAGTGTTTGGGTCATAGGGAGACCTGCGTACTTGCTGTTGTTGCTACTACTGTTGTTACTATCATTATTTCTGCTACAGGTTGACCCAAACTGTTCTGCACCCAAACTGCTAAGGACCGGATTGCTTCAGATTTTGGACTTCTTTTTAATTTGGGAATATCTACATAGACATTCTAATGATGCATACCCAATCTCAAACTCTCAAATATGAAATGCTCCAAATTCCCAAACTTTTTAAGCATTATAGCAGCACTGCAAGAGTTTCACATTTTGGATATTATAATAGTGTTGCTGGTCTTATGTTATTTTTATTATTGTCATCATTTCTTTAAATTGCTTCAAATTTGGCAAAACGATAGTGATTTTTACATGTAATATATGGTTACTTAGCATTAGCAGGTGATGCTGCTGAGCAAGGTGGTCATTCAGCCAATACGTTATTTTCCTTGAGTGCAGTTACTAATGGGTGCCCAGAAGTGGCATGAGATTACCTGTAAAAATAGGTTATCATCATTTATCACACAGTTTGACTGTGTGTTATCAAATTTGTATCTTATGGCCATGTGATCATAATTATTTTTATTTAGGCTGTTTCCCTGATTAATGAGCTGCCCAATATTAAAAATTTGATGTAAAAAGTCTCCAAAGCACTGTCTTTTCAGAAGTTGGATAATACTATTTTTCAAGGTAGTCACAATGGATGGAGTGCTCTTACTCTATTTGGTTTTAACATTGTTTTTCAAGTTGTTAGCCTTTTGAAAGTTTGCTAACATCTTGGGTAAATGCTACATGGTTACCTATCACAAACTAAACACTTAATTTGGAGTATGATTAAAAGAAAAATATTAGCTAAACTTTTTTGGGTACAGGGAATTATGAGAAATAAAGCAGAGTAATTTTCTAATTCCTAAACAACATGTATATATAAGTATAATTTGACTATCAAAGCAACCTCTTAAAATTTTAGTTGATGAAGTAACTTCAATTCAGAACAAAAACAGGGATACATTTTATTTCTATAAATCTATGAACTTAAAACTTGTTGCACCTGCTGGGTCCTTGATTTTTTTTTTTTTTATTTCATGCCACATAACCAGAGCTTTAAATCACTGTATAGAGTGCCACAACTGAATTCCGCTTCCACTCAAATGCAGAATATGGAATGAGTACAAATTCCTAGTCCTTGCAGACTCCTGGTCTTTGCAGACTTGAGGCTGCACAAGGGCAAGAACTACCTTTAGAGTATAGCATGTCCAACTAACAGGAAAGCTTGAAGACTAAGGTTCTAGCAGAACCATTGTTTTGAGCTGGCATGTGATAAGGAAAAACAGGTAAATAGATTATGATTCTACTTCCAGCTACATTGTACATTAAGCATCTTTCTCACATGGAGACTTTCAGTACTTTTCCACATACCTTTGGGCACACTTTGTGCAGGTGGTGTAGAAGCTGAGAAAATAATTCCCAGAGTCCATTTCAATGGGTTATGAACCAATTTCTATGCCCACAGGCATTGCTGAAACATTTCTTATCTTCTTCACACATAAACTATTTTTCTCCTCAATATCAATCTCTCCTTATTCTAATTGTTCCCATGTATTACTGCTAGATAAAATATTTAAAGCCTTCCTTAGTTCCCCTTGGGTTTAGTTAAGCCCTAGATTTGAATATGGAATGTGCTACTAACTACCTGTGCCAGTTTTGGACTAATTAACCTCTTTAAATGTTTTCTTCTTAAGAAAAATGAATGTCATGATCATATAGATCGAGAAGATTAACGTATATTAGAAGCAATGACTCAGCACAGTGCTAAATGAAAGGCTAGAGAAGCATTAATTGCTATTGTAATTATCATAGTGGTTATTAAATATTCTGCATCTTATTGTAACTATTTCTTTTTTCAAACAAGACAATCGTTCAAAGTATTTTGACATGTAATACAGGTCTTAGGATATAATTGAGATATATTGGGTCAGTGAATGAGTGAATGATAAAATAAATTACTCCATAAATCATAACTTTGAGCTCATCTGTTATTAACAAAGCATCTCTATTTAAGGGAAACAGGATCACCCAAATAGCTCAGCAGATTAAAGTACCTGGCGCAGGGGCCAGGGGTTCAATCCCTAAGCCAGGTGTGCTGGCCCCACCTCCAGGGTACACTGAAACTGACTGCTATTGAGACTGGGCATGGTGGTCCGGGCCTATAATCCCAGCTCTTGGGAGACTGTAAATAGGTGGATCACTATGAGTCGGATCTAGTAGTGAGACCCTCACCCTTCAGACCCTTCCCTTAAATACAAAAATAATAATAATAATAATTAATAAATAAATGAAAACAATTATATATAAAGGGACTTCTCTAAATGGATGTCTAATAGGGCATGCCCTATAAATCACTATGTAATTTACTTGGATCTTAAGACTGTAAAGCAACCATTTCTTGGGTGTTTTTTCTAAAACTTACACTTTGAGCTTCTCTTCAAATAGTAAATAAATGTATGGAAGACTATCCCTCCTCTCTAGTTGCTCTTCTGTTCCCCACCCCACAGTGCTCCTCAACTCATCCTTCTCCAGGTTAGCCTGCTCCTGATACAGTTCTTTTTCTGAGCTTAAAATTGCTGTCATATGTTATCCTTTCTTCTCTCCGGCCTATGACAGCTGCTCATTTGGCAAAGTATTTGCAGAATTCATCTCAAGTTATCTGAACCTGTCCTCGTGGGCTCATGCTTTATTCTGTAATGATTGCTTAAGCCTATGTTCCCTCAAAGGTAGATTATTGTAGTAATTTACCAACTCTTGTCTGAAATGCCAATGTTTCCCTGGCCCTTTCCTTTTCTGATTGATCCCACATATAAGTGCCGGATAGCTGCCTAAATTACAGCATTTATAACACTGTTGCTTAGTTATAGAACCTTTAGTGATTATTTTCTACAAATTTAAGCATGAATTTTCCAGGTTCGAATTTGATCACTAGGATATTTGATTCAAAGTTAATGGGTCATCTGCCTTCTGTGCATACCACTTCTCTCCCCCTTCTTTGTTTCCTCCTTGTCATCTTCCTCATTCATCAGGTCTTCTCCCTCAGCAATGTGACATTCCACCTCTCTGTCCTCACACCATCCTGGTGTGGTGTCTCAGTGCAGACAACTTTTCTTCTATGTGTGTCCTCAGCCCCCTACCTTTCACGTTTTTTTTTCTGATGGAAAATTAGTTTGTCCTTCAGAGTCCTTTATCAAATGCCACTACCTTAAGAAAGAGTTTCCTGATCCCAGCTGCATGTTGCAGTCCTGTACCCTCTGCCTCTTCTGTTTTAAAAGTGTCATCCCAATAGAACCTCACACTGTTCCATCTTTTGTCTATTTTTTGTATTTCCTTTTTTTTTTCATTGCTAGAATATCCTTCCTCATTTGCTGTATTTTTACTCTTAGTCTACATTTCACTGTACCAGTCTTGAAAACCTAAGTATATGGATGTACCCTGCGCTAGTCCCTGAACTGGGGCATCTAAACCATAGCACCAGTAACCCATTTCCACAACTTTGTGAAGTATCAGTTTTACAGATATGTCCAAAGATTGACCAAAAAACACTATGAATGTTTGAATTTTAAAAAATTATAGTAAAAGACATATTGTCATTAATCCCCTTTTAAATAATTCTGTCTCTCTTCAGACAAACATCCCATCATTCTTGCCACTTTCTGAAGCAGTTCTGGATGTCTTTTCATAAGTGTCTTTACAGATATGGTAAAAGGTATAGTGAGTAGTGCTGCTGAGTGACATCTGTAGGAAGGCCTTCACATGCAAACATCGTGATGTACCCCACTTACCTTACTCGTCATGTTTGGTACCAGGCAACTTCTGTATTAAAATAGTTGTAGCTAGTCCTGCTTACTGTGCTTAATCCCCTGAGGCATGCAGATATAGAGATCTCTACAGAACTCTACAGAGAATGGAAATATGTGCCTTTTAGAGTAAGTAAAAATCTGTGAATTTGTCTATGAGACTTCCTTTTTTCCCATACTTCCTATCTTGAAATAAGTAATAGATAATATTTTATAAAGAACAATGTGAGACTTTATAATAAATACTATTATGTTTATTTATTAGCAGATCTAATTTTTTAATGCTTGCAAATTGTAGTCAATACTGAAAGTCTTCTGTTTTTTTCTGCAGTAGTAACAGTTTTATGCTTGTAACCTAATGGTTTCCACAAATCTTTCTAACCAAATAATTTTTTGGCTAAAGTGTGAAATGGCAAGCTAAAAATGTAATCTGGACTATTGAGAGAAAAGTCATTCAAATGTTCTTTAAAACCTCATCCTCCCAAAAACCTTTTTAATATTTTTAAACATGTTACATTGCTTATATTATAAAATTTATTAAGTGAACATAAAAATCTGGGCTAACACTTGGTTAAAGAGTAGGTTTCAGTATGAGCCATGGAGTTTGTTATATTTGCAGGAGGAGTTTTGAGTAAGGACCAAGGAACATTTTGCAAGTAGGAAAAGATAGGAATCCATAAAAGTTATCATCTATAAAAGTCATCCTTAGAATTCTTAAACTGAAATCTTTTAAGTCTGCACTAGAGTAAATACTTCTATTTGAAAGCCTCTATATATTACATATTTGTTCTGTCTATTAGCATGTGGACGTTTGATACATTTATCAAGAAAGATTTGTGTTATGGTTTCAGTGTGAAACTGTAAAAATACATTACAAAGAAAAGATAATGTTTCAATGATTAAATAAGATTTTAGTCTCTATTTTAAGTATTTAAGTAATTAAAATAGTATCATAAACCTAAAAGAGGATCACTCTTGTAAAAATGCACTCTAAATTTGTTGTTACATAAAAATTTTAGGGCCAGAGGATAGTTCAGTAGATTAGGTGCCTGCTTACTCAAGCACAGGGAATTGGGTTCAACCACGTGCTGCACTAGGCCCACTCCTGGGTGCCCTGAGCTGGCCCCAACACCCAGTAAAGTGGCACACGCCTATCATCCCAGCACTGGAGAGTCTGAAAATAGGAGACTGAGCTGCATAGTGAGATCCTGTATCAAAAATGTGTACAACTTCTTTATTATCTACCAAGCATTTTCTGTCCAGGATTTATAATACATACTTTTGTATGTATCTCCAGATCCCTGTACATATAGTCATGTAAGTGTTCATACACATAAAGGACAGTCATTTAATCTTATATTATCATTTTCAGATTTGCTTCACTCTTAAATTCTATTCCAGGCTGCCGATATAACCTGTTTGACTGAACAATTTATATGTACACCAGTGATATCTGGATAAAAATCCATTTGATATTTATTATCAGATTGAAATTTCCAGACTTCTACAAACACTGGAAACTAATGTGCTCCTATTCTCAGTTATTAATGATAATAGGCTTGCAAAGAAAACATTTAAAATAAACCTAATCCATTGATGAGATTGTATTTAATGTTTATTTTAGATGCAAATAGACTATTTCATGCAGAGTAAATTTATCAGGCATTTTGCTCTCTGAATGTGTTCTCCACTTTCCAGCAAAGAACCAAAATTTCACCCATTTTCAGTTTAAAAAGAAAAACATTTCTAACAGTTATAGTTCTTAATTTGACATTTAGTTTCAGGCCATTTTCATGTAAATAGAAAACAAGAGAAACATGAGTACAGTTTTCATGAAGATGTTTACTTCAACTTTACCATTTTCCTCTGGCAATTTTATTTTCTCTTTCTGAGATTAAAGTATCCAATAATTATTCACAGTTACTATTTTTCATCTGTACATAAACTTGTTAGTTCTATTCTACATTATTCAAAAGCACCCAGTGCCTTCTATATTTCTGTCATATGCACTATCTATTAATGTTCCTAGCTCATCCTTCCCTTAATCTGGGCTAGGTTAGGCAGGTCAGACTTTCTATTTCTTTGTATGAAACATTTTCTCCAGATTTTTCAACCTCTCTTTTACCTTTATAAAATAAAGTAGGAGGTGAAAATTTGTAATTGTTCCATTGAAATCAAATGTTACAGGTTTAGGTTTTGACACATTGCTTTGAACATGCCCACATGTATTATCAACTCTGGCTTCACAGCTATTATAAACTATAATTCTGGGCTTTTTTCTGATAAATAAGTATTTCTTTCAATTTTCTTCTGTTTCAGTAGAGAAAGGCCACCTGTTTTCTGCTTAAGCATAAATACATTGACTTCCTTGTATTTTCTGACTTGTAATTTTCAAGTAAATCTCATTGGGGAGAAATTTTATTTTCATATACCTGTTTTTTAAATGTTGATTTATGCAGACTAAGTGGACAGTTATTTTGTAGGTTTTTTTTTTTCTTCTTCTAGAGGTTAAAATTAAAAATCAAATAATCATTCAAATATTTTCTCTCTTGGCTCTTGTGATCCTACGCACAAGGTGGGCAGTCCTTTGACTTCCTCCCTGCCCTTGCTGCCACAGTCCTGAGAGAGGGGCAACAGAGTGAGGTGGGTTATTCACATGCCTCATGCTTTTTTTTTAACCGAGACTCATCTGTGCTTTTGTTTTTTCTGCCCCAGTAATATGACAAGAACAGTGGAGATTTCAGGAGAAGGAGGTCCCTTAGGAATACATGTAGTGCCCTTCTTTTCATCTCTGAGTGGAAGGTAAGTTGTTTTTCCAGTTTCAAAAGCTCAAATAATGTAAACCTCAATGAGTTAATCTCTTAAATCATTTTTTTCAGAAGACAATTAAGTGTGAATTCTTATTATTCAGATGGATACTATAAGAAATACTTATATTGGCCTTTTCTGTGTTTTGTTCAAAATAAAATACACTTCTAGGATGCAATGAAAAATATTCAACATGATTCTCTGCTTGCAATTATATTTTCTTATGGTGTCCTTGGTGACAGAGTAAACAGTATTGTTGACAAAGATTTTATCCTTTTAGATAAGTGTCTCAATTTTTAACGTTACAAAATGCATGTCAGTAAATGAAGATAATTCTAGATTTATAATTCCTCATACTTTTCAATATGTACTGTATATAGAACTAGGAACACTGAACATTCAATATTCTAGTAGCTATATAAGCCATATATTTGAATATTGAGCTATAAAGTGATAGACACACAGACAAACAAATGGAAAATGTCATATGCTGGGGTTTTTTCTAAAGTCAATTTAGGCTGTTAAAAATAATTTTCCATCTTTTGGAATGTTAGAGGCTTTACACTGCTGAATACACACTGGCTTCAGGCACCTGCTTAGTCTTCTGAGTTATCTGGTTGGCCTTAGTTCAAGTTTCTGACAACCCTGTCAATAGCAATGTACTACTACTGGGAGTCATTTTAGCCAAGGATGGTGGCACAGGCCTGCTGGCCCCACCTCCAGGATGCACTGAGATGGCGATTGACACTGGGTGTAGTGATACACACATATAACCCCAGAGCTTGGGAGGCTGAAAGCAAGAGAATCACTACGAGTCTGATCTACATAATGAGACCCCGCTGACCCTGTCCTAAATACAGAAAAAAAAATGAATCTTAAACAAAAATCAGCTTTTCCTTTATGTAACCTGACTTTAATTACTTTGTTAAATTTATTAAATGCTTCTTTGAAAAAATAGAATGCTTTTCTTGTAGTTGAAGATATCAAAGATTAGGAAATTCCACTGAGTTTCCCAGTGCCATACAAAACCCAGAGCTTCTGATGTATCTGCATTCCCTTGCTCTTCAAAGGTTTTTCCACAGGTACAATTGCGTTAATTTCCTGGTTCTGGATATTTATTCAGTTCAGTCTGCTCTGTAGAAAGAACAGATTTTCTCCTGGCCTTATGGTTAGCACCATGTTCAGCGATGGCTATATAATTGTGAAGTCATCACCTTTTTGCTCTTGGCAAATAGCATCTGATGACAGGATCTGGCTGTAATGAATGTTCCCTAAAAAGAAATGAAATGAGAAGCTAGAGGCTTGCATTGTCTGTTTTCCTGTGTGTGGTAAGAAGCACATTTATAAGTGCTGTGGGCTGAGCAACAGAACAAGCCAAGGCTGTTCTTGATAGACAGGGTGAGTATTTACTCAGTTGTCCTGAGACATTCTAATGGCTTTGGCAGGAGTGTACTGAAAAAGCTTTGTGAAATACCAGATGGGTTAAATTACCAGGCCCTTTAGTTCAATGAAGCTGGAATAGAACACGAGATCGTCCAAATTTCCAAAGATGAGAAAGTGTACAGTGTGACAGATGCCATATTTCATTTTCAATAGTTCAGAAAATAACTTGACCCTATTGATGAGAAATTACCTTCTCTTGCTTCATGGGGAAACATGCTAGCATTTATTGACTTCTTCCCTTCTCTTTTCTGATTCTCATTCCCAACATAAATGTGGTAGAATAGTAGAAAGAATTATTGGATCTGAATTCACAACAATTGTAATTAATCTCTATTCTTTTTAAATAATTTTAACAAATCCTCTAAATTTGTCTCTAATAAATACCTACTTCACATCAAGGTTCTGAGGATTAAATGGCATTAAAAATGTGACAGCTCCCTGTAAAATCTACAGTGCATGAATGTATAAAATGTTGATATTATCATTAATTGTGTTCAAACAAAAAGGCCTGATTCAGAAAGTAAATTCTTAGTTCATGGTCAACTGTTTGATAACTTGGAGAAATAGTTTTATTTATTTATTTTTTGGCTAGTCACTAGTATTATAGAAAGGAAATTTAATTAAAAAACATTAAAAATAATATGGAAGTGGAGACATGAGCCAATAAAAGTAATGAATACAGGCTGAAACAGCACACTTAACTCAACCCATGTGTCTAGGTGCAACTGCCTGGGTAGCATGTCAAGTAAGTGTCTGACTTCAGAGTGCCATATGGTTTCACTGGGGTGGGGGCAGGGGCTTAGCTAAGGTCACAGTGGTAGACTTAGCTCTTAATTTCCTTCCATTTATTGGTTTGTGTTATTATTTTAAATTAGAATTTGCATTTAATTCTTAGTTTTTAAGACTACTGTAATTGGCTTTGTCTCCATTGTATTTTTTTGCTTGTAGAAAAGTACTGCCACACCTGTTGTTGAATAAGAAACTTAATCTAAGTTAGAACATACTAAGATAAATATAGTGGCTGCCATAGTAGATAAAGTCTCCAGGAATCCATTATACACCATGGCACACTGGTAATTAATGCTACGTGTATTAAGGGTCAGTGCCTTTTCCATTAAAGACAAGATAGAACACTAAGTCCTTGCAAGTTAAATAAATTCATTCATCTAACAAATATCAAAGAGAATTTTTAGAGTTAAAAACATAAAATTATTTTTTTCAATAAAGGTGACATGTAATGCCTCAGTTTTATTCCAGCCACACCTCAGTTTCATTCCAACTAAACACAAGAGAGGAAAAGGATAGATACAGGAAATGGGATGTGGTATGTGGGATGAGATGTTTGTAGAAAAACACTGAGCTGTTAGGAGGCCCTGGCCTTAGATCCAACAAACAGGCCGTGAAAAGTTGTTGGTGCCTAAGTGATTTTTGGATGAAGAAGAAGCAATTGTTATTATTATTCCATCAGGCTGTGGGTTTCATTGTCTTTTATTACTGCTCATTAATGCAAACTAACTGTCTAGTCTTGGTTTATAATTCCTCCAAAGCATAATCTTTGAATCCTGTGAGTTTTGGTCCCAATGAGGTAGCTGCCACAGCCCACCGATCTGCAGCAAACAGGATAACACATAATATGATACTATTTTCCAAGCTTCTCATAGTGGACTGGAGGACGTCATACAAAAGGGAATCCACCCCATCTATGGGACAGAGAGGGGAGGAGTGGTTTGTTGCCCAGGACCAAACTAATGAAATCAGTCAGGTTAAATTTTACCAAAATTACCTCTGACACATGGGTTTTAGAGTTGGGCTTATTGTGTCAATAAAGTTTTCATGGAAATTTAGGTTATTTAGATCAGAAAGTTTCACATAGCATACTCCAGGTATAATATGCTAGCTAAATTGCAATCCAGTGGCCTGAAAGAATTAATTCATCTCCCAAAATGTGAAATTAAATCCTAGGGAGTAACATTACATGACTGATGATGTACTGGATTAAATTAAAGGACGACTTGAATGCTTGTTAGAAAAATATCACTTACATAAACTAGTTTATAACCACATGAGAGCCTCCTAATGGATCATGTTATCGTGAATCCACCATTACAAAAATCTAAAATGAGAACTATTAAGGCATTGCCTAATTTAGAGGAAAAAAATACACTTTTGATCTGTTTCTTCTTTTTTATACATTAAACAGCTTCATTTTTCATATCATGTTAAGAGAGTAAAGTAACACAAAGGATGTTTGATTAATCTGCTAACCTGTTAGAACTAGAAAGTGCAGGCTGAGACTGCATCCTACACCTCGTCCTGTCCCTGATCCTTCCTTGTGGTCAGTGGATGACTTGCTCTGCTCCTCTGCAGTAACATACTGTATTTATTCGTTTAATATTTTTGGAGCAGTAGCTTAAATATCACCATGTGTGCTTTGTCTTTGACGTCTGGCAATGCTCAGGACTCATTAAATGCACCGAGCTCTGCAGGCGGAAACTCCAGTCCAGGGCTACTCCACACAGGAGAGCACTTTCTCCTCAACTTTCCTTATGGCCTGCCCTTTTCCCATGGCTGACCCTATTATTCATGCATAAAATGTGCTCATATTTTATTTAGATTTGAAATTTGATGCAAAGGGACTATGTAATAGAACATGAGGCTCCTTGACAAAAGAGCAACTAAGCAGAAGAATAGGGGATAGAGATGGGGCTGGCAGCTTCTCCATACCCAGCGGACTCCTCTTAAAGGACATATGTATCTTTCTCACTCTGAGAAGAAGCTAAAATCTTCCAACAAGAAATATGTAAATAGATAAAGTTCCTTTTTTTCATTGCTGGCTTAGTTGTTCTTTCTTATTTAGAGAACAGACTTGTGTATGCAAACACACAGGCACTGTACAGTCAGCACCCCACATGGAAGGGTTCCTTATTCATAGCAGATTCAACAATCAATGGGTTGAAGAAACAGTGACCTCTGTACTGAGCATGCATAGAGTTTGTCTTGCTGATATTACCCAAATACTCCAATGCAACAGCTATCTATCTGGCATTCCATTGTGTTAGTTATTACAATCCAAGGTGATCTAAAGTATAAAGACGTAAATTCTATGTCATTTTGTAAAAAAAAACAAAAACAAAAACAAACTTGAGCATCCATAGATTTTGATATACAAGGAAGATTCTAGAACTAGTTATCCATGAATACCAATGGGTGACTATAACATAAAAGGAATTTGTGTGTGTGTGTGTGTGTGTGTGTGTGTGTGTGTGTGTGTGTGAGAGAGAGAGAGAGAGAGAGAGACCAGAGATTGAATTGTGGATCACTCAGCTACATCCACAGTTCTTTTTTTATTTTGAGACAGTGTCTCACCATATCACTGTTTTCAGGCTGAGCTCAAACTTGTGATCCTCCTACCTCAGCCTCCCAGAGGGTAGGGATTATAGTTGTGCACCATCACTCCTGGCTTCAAATATCATTGCTATGGCTATAGGTTTCCTTTCCCTTCTTTTTATTTTCCCAGGCCCTTACCCTCCTAACTCTGAGCCAAAGGCCCAGGAATCCCTGGGTCTTCTTTCTGAATCCATGTTCTTCCTTACTGGCATTCAGGCAAGTCTCCCCAAGTCCAGCAGTCAGCAGGATGCACAGGTGGGGTGCACATGCTCCCTGCTTATGTAGCTCTTAAATCTTCTGAGGCCATGCTTTCCAGTATTTCCAGTTTCTGAACTTAAACTTCACACTAACCCTGTATTGACCATTTTAACTCGTCCTGGTGCTAACAGCTGTCTTACATTCCTCCATCCGGAGAATCAAACATCTGATTCAGGGGCACTAATGGATGGGAATGGGCTTC
This sequence comes from Ctenomys sociabilis, assembly GCA_004027165.1. Lineage (NCBI taxonomy): Eukaryota > Metazoa > Chordata > Mammalia > Rodentia > Ctenomyidae > Ctenomys > Ctenomys sociabilis. Next base: position 45,976 of record PVKA01005160.1, on the reverse strand, counting down.
CTTCTGACCAGTACAACCTCACTGTGTGTTTACCTCTTAAAATGCAAATGAAACTGCGTCTCACCCTGCCATCTTGCCATAATCTGGCTTATTTGTTCCTTCCAATGAACTTCGGTGTTCTTCCTTGAGCCGGAAGTCTGGGGTCTTTGGCACCACTGAGCTGTACTAGCCTTTGTGAAGTCTGTGGCCAGCATGAGAAATGGGCTCACAGAAAATGCCCTTAGGGTTGGTGCTTACAAATATTTGTCTTGAAGGGCTTTTTCTCTTTAGACACGAGGTGTATTTGTGTGTGTGTGTGTGTGTGTGTGTGTGTGTGTGTGTGTTTGATCAAGGATTTCAATCAAAAACAGTTGCTTGAATAGAAGGCATAAGTTACTTTGTAAGTAGAAATCAATACTTATTTCTGAATAGTAGCTAGTAGAGAAATGATTGGCATATTGTTATACAGTGATTATATTTCAACTTAAATTCTGCATTTAGGATCCTAGGACTCTTCATCCGAGGCATTGAAGAAAACAGCAGGTGCAAGCAGGAGGGATTCTTTCAGGAAAATGAATGCATTGTAAAAATCAACAATGTGGATCTCCTAGACAAAACTTTTGCTCAGTAAGCATTTTTTTCATTGTTTTATTTATTTTATTGATCCCTAGAATGGTTATAATCATTACTCCACTCATTATGATAAAAATTATAGGGAGAATTTCTGGTCAGTTCCCTTTAAATGACCTCAGACATCTACTTTCAGATGCGTTTTATGTTTGAATGTACTCAGAGGTGGCTTGCATGTGTCTCCAACGTGCTCAGGAATGTTAAACCTTCCTGTGCAGCAGGCTTCCTGCCTGGTTGTCTTACTGGGTTATCTATGAAGAGGTTTGTTTTTCTTGGGCTATGGGTCAGTTAGACTGGTATTTAATGAACCTTTTCACAGACTATTTAGTTCACCCTATTAATTAACTTATTTGATGTCAACAATCTTCCCTGAACTAAATAGTCTATGATAGATCCCTGTAAGGACCCAGTAAATGCAAGCATATAAAAAATTAAAATATTCTCCTTTCATGAGGCCATCTCTTTTAATGTGAAAATGTTAGAGGAATAATATTCTGCATGCAAAAATTAGAATATGTTGCATTGTGATGTCCTTTGTTTGTTTGTTTTACTTTTATGTATTTGGTCTAGGGCCTCACTATGCAGCTCAGACTCATAATGATTCTCCTATTTCAGCCTCCCTAGCACTAGGATTAAAGGCATATGCCACCATGCCTGGTCTTGGTAGCCAGCTGGGCATGCTGGGGTAGGGCCAGTGCAGCATGTGGTACTGGGGATCAAACCCTGGTCCTTCTACTTGCCTAGGTGGGCACTTAGACCGCTGAGCTATCGCACAACCACAGTGTACCTATATTTTTTTCAGCATGATTTGGAATTGTGCTGCCATTCCAAATTAGGGGAATAAGTATCAGTGCTGCTTATGAATATTCAGTGTCATCCATGTTTCTGATCCAAAGTGCTCCTGATACATCTGCTCTCTGGATCTTAGTTGTCAATATTCTATGTGTTACCAGGGAGATGCTCAGTAGAATAAGTGCTTGCCTGGCATGCACAAGAGCCCAAGTTCAATGCCCGGTTCCACCAAAAAAAGAAAGAAATATTTCTTTTTTAACCACACAAGGAGTTCAGCTCTGGGTAAAAGGAAAACAGGTACTGGCTGGTTACATGTGGAAAGAAATTAAGTGTTAATTGAATCTATTTTGTTAAATAATAAACAAAATTAAAATAATTATTAATAACTGTATTGCATGTCACATATTTTTTAACCAGTATCTAAGAGAAGGGCTGGGGAGATGGCTCAGTGGAATAAGCACTTCCCTGGCAAGCACAAAGGTCTGAGTTCAATCCCCGGTTCTGAGAAAACAAATAAAAAATACAAAAAAAAAAAAAAAAAAAAAAAAAAAAAAAAAAAAAAAAAAAAAAAAAAAAAAAAAAAAAAAAAAAAAAAAAAAAAAAAAAAAAAAAAAAAAAAAAA
>PVKA01005160.1:0-43853 GCA_004027165.1 Ctenomys sociabilis | reverse complement strand
TGAAGGCTTCAGAAATTTAGTATGAAGTTGACACTAATTGACAGTTAAAAAAAAATAGGTAACCTGTGAATAATCTCATAAAAAGCAGCAAATAAACTTAAAATTAAACTTCACTTGTGGGCCCAGTGACACAAACCTATAATCCCAGCCATTGGGAGGCTGAGGCAGGAGGATCACTGTGAGTCTGAGGCCAGCCTGGACTGCATGGTAAGTTCAAGGCCAAACCTTCTCTCAATCAAACCAAGCATAAAAGCAAAAAACAAAATTTAATTTTTCTTTTCATATATTCTTCAGTAATTATTTCTGATTAGATTTTCAGATTTAAAATCTACAGCTCTTTAGGTAAAGTATTTAATATCTCTGAGCTTCAATTGGAGTTTGCAAAATGAAAGCTAAGTGCATTTATTTACCTTGTGTGGTTAAGAGAGTACATGAGAGTTACATATGGTCATCATCCACGGATAGCCCAGTGCAGGAGCACCTAGACAGCAGGTAGTAAGGAGTAACTAGTATTTAATTAACACTGTCACACTGGCAGTAATGTTAACGATGTCTCCTGGGTTTACCCTGCTGTGTTCCTCTCATTGCTGTCATGCAGGGTCCCCTGGAAGGCTGCATGCTAACACCCACCGTATCATTGTGCTTTTGTTAACTCTTTCAAGGGCTCAAGATATCTTTCGCCAGGCAATGAAGTCCCCAAATGTGCTCCTCCATGTGCTTTCACCACACAACCGTGACCAGTATGAAAAATCAGTCATTGGACCTCTGAACATTTTTGGTAACAGTGATGGTGTTTTGAGAACAAAAGTGCCACCTCCTGTCCATGGCAAATCAGGGCTGAAGATAGTAAATCTTGCAGGAATGAATAGTCCCGAAGCAGATCCATCAACCTTTCTGCAACAAAGCAAGAGCCCCAGAGTACCAAGAGTAGGAAGAAAGCCTTCCTCACCCTCACTCTCCCCTCTCATGGGGCTTGGCAGCAAGAAAAATGCAAAGAAAATTAAAATTGACCTAAAGAAAGGTAATTATTAAATTATACTTAATGGCATTCTATTATTGTAACATGTAAAACTGGTTAAGAGAAATGCATTAAAGCTAATTTAGTTAATTCTCCTTTCATTTAATTGTATCAAAAAATGGATTTAAGTGTATACTTAGGTGACTTAAATTTCTTAAAATTGTAGCACTTTCTTTTTTCTTGTAGTGTATAGATTATTTGAAACAAGAAAACAATAAAGACATGTTGAGTGGAAAGAATCATTGCAAACTTGATAGAAGCAGAACAATAACTTAATACTAAATAAACACTACAATTCAGTTGTCCCAGTTCTCAGTGCAATTAGTGATTTTTTTTTTGTAAAGAACCTTCAGACTCTAGTATATGCCTTCTGGTTCTCTAGGATACCTTTTGTAGTCAGCAAAAGTTTACTCTTCAGAAAGCAAATATATTCATTCCTTGGCCTTTTGGTTAAAATCAACTGTAGAAAGCAAATATATAATTGTTAATTTCACTGATTCAATATTCCATTTGTCCAAAACATATATAATTTCACTTCAAAAGCATGTATACTGTTTTCCTTCTCATCTTTTTCAACTTTCCTATCCATTTCAAATGTAGATGTGTGAGACTAGGTCATGTTATATATGCATACTTATGTAGTATTACACACACACACACACACAAGCATTCATGTACTTCTATGCTTTTGTTCATTTTGTAACCTCTGCCTGATGTTGCTGTCAATGTTCCAACCTTTTAAGATCCTGCACTTCTCAAGACAATTCTAAAGAAACCAAGGTCTTATAGGCTTTTGACATAATTAATAGAGAATTTCATGATCAAAAGGTAATTTTGGAATTCTAATTAAGATATTTTAAAAATAAATAAATCTTTATCAACTGTTCTAAAAGAACAATTCTAAATAGATTTTCTGATCAAATTTTCATTCCCTTTTAAAAATACTATACTAGAAATAAAATTTATTAGGTAAGAAATACTCCAGTATACTTAGACATTAGGGTTTTTGTTGTTATTAGTTATATTTTCATACCAATGACCCAACTGCACATAAGTCACAAAGCTCAGTTTTTGATGACAGAAAGATGAATCCGTCACAGACTCACTTTAAAAATCCATCAGAATGTCTTGCATGAAGAAAATGAAAAATATGACATCACGGCTCTACTTTGGAAAGATTAATTTGAAAATCAAAAGAAATACTGAGGAGAGACCAATACAAAATAAATAGTACATTGCCTCTGTCTAAATGAGAAAATATAATATATATTCCTTAATAAATGAATGGTTATAAGAAAGAGAAATTGTAGTTACATTATTGCTCAGGTTTTCAGTCAGGAAAACATACATAATGGGGATGCCATTGATAGAAATTAGAACTTTAAGTAAACAAAGATATTTGAAAAGGCCACAATCTGGATTAGAGAAGGGGTACATGGTGAAATTGGAAATGCCAATACTCACATCTTGAAACTGACATTGGAAAGGAAGATTAAGAGCAAAGAGATCTAGCATGTGCTGCAAGGAGATGACTGTAGAGCTAGTACTAACTGAGGTAAGTAATCTGGTGGACAAATTAGTCTAAAAGAAGGGCTTGGGGAACATCTGTATTTATGTGGGAAGGCAATAGTATGAATTAGTAACAAACATGAAAAATCAGACAAGTAGAAACATAATCAGAAATAAAGACACTAAAACATATAGATAATTTCAGAAAATGATTGGTACCAAGTGCCAAAGCTAAATAAGAAGCAAAGATAAAGGATAAGAATAATTACTGTGTGTGATCATGGATATGTGTTAGCCAGCATTTCTTTAGAGTAAAAGGATACCTGATGTTCCTCTTACAAAGAGGAAGTGTGTTTTAGCTTGCAAGTATGGGGTTCATGGTTATTGGCTTATGGCTTGGGGGCCTGTGTTGAGATGGTTCATCATGTTAGAAGTGTGGGGACTACAAGCATCCTATGTGTGTCAACCAGGAAGCAAAGAGGAAGGGAAGGGAACAGAGTCCCCATGCCCTCATCTAGGGAGTGCCAAGGGCCCTTCCAGTCCACTGGGCTCCTCCCCCTAACAGGAGTTCCCAAGGATGGGGCCCAGCCACACATGGACCTATGGGAAACATCCAACCATAGCAGTAGGTAGCTAGTGATCAGAGGCTGAAGAAGCACTAAGACTGAATCAAAGCTTATTTGAGGAATCTGAGCATACCTTTGGGCAAAGGGAAAATACACTGGAAGGGAGAAACTAGAGATGCAAGAGAACAAGCAGAGGCAGCTGACAGGACAACTGATGCAGCAGTTCAATATCAAGACACAGGCAGAGGGGTGAGCCATACATTGGTCAGCTCATCAAGAGACTGGTCACTTCTCAAGGCCTTTTGTTTCTCAGGAAATTATGGAGTCAGGTTAGGTTTTACAGAGAATCAGTCTCCTGGGTACATGGGTAATATGTACATTTCTTCCACAGCTTGAATAAGTGAACGTGTTAGATATGTACATTTGAAGGCAGTTTGACATGTTTGGTCTGACAGGAGCTACAGCCTTTATTTGAAACCCAAACAACTGAAGCATATTTAAAATATATACTACGAAAATTTGTACTTATTTGACAGCAGTCTAAATTAGTTCATTTTTACTATAATATTAAATATGATATTTCACATTCTGAAAGTGACTATGCCTTTTCTGGTCTTGTGTTCTAGGTCCTGAAGGACTTGGTTTCACTGTGGTTACCAGAGATTCTTCCATTCATGGTCCAGGTCCAATTTTTGTAAAAAACATTTTACCAAAGGGAGCAGCAATAAGAGATGGCCGCCTACAGTCAGGTGACAGAATTTTGGAGGTAATAATTGCAATTCACACCCTCAATACAGTATTTCTTAGGAAACAAATCAATATATGAACATATACAGCTATCTGTCAGTGTCCCTAGGGCCCCAGACAGTACTGAAGTCTGTAGATGCTCATGATTTATGATGTTGCCATATATTCTAGGCACATAGTCTTGTATACTTGAAAATCATTGCTAGATTACTTATGATACCTAATACAAAATAAGTGCTATGTAAGTAGTTGTGATGCTGTATTATTTAGGGAATAATTTCAAAAACAATTTGTTTAAGTTGGATACATATATCTGTTTTCAAAGATTTCTATCTGAGGGTGGGTTGATCCATAATACTAAGCAAATGGATATGGAGGACTAACTATATTATTTTATTTTGAATACAGTATATATTGAAAATTATTACTTGTAGACAAGATAAAGCTTTAATTATGACACTAGTTAATGAACAGCCTAACTTTGTAAATTCCCAATGAGGCCAGTGATAGGGGACCAAGTAATAATGAAAACTTTATCTTTTCCTTTTACTTGTACCTTTCAAACTCCTGGGGAATTTACATTGACTCCAGAAGTTCGTCATTCAGTGAGGGCTAGAATTTCAAAGTCACAGCCAAGCCATCACAGTACTGGGTTAATTGTCTCAGGTGGGCCCTTGCGTGTCTCAGGTTGATCTGTGTCTTTCCAAACCTGTGCTTACTTAGCAATGGAAATTCTTATGGTATAAGGGGCTTTGCAGAGACAAGCATTGGCAATACCCACAAGAGGGTCATTCTTTTTGTACTTATTTTTGTTGAGTAGCATCACATCAGTGTTTATATATTGCAATTTACCTTCTCAGAAATCACCTTTGTTGGTACTGCTTGGTGTATTTAATTATCTTGTTGCATTCAAAACAGTGCTATGGCTTTGCCCTGTAGTTCTCAATCAGAGAGCAGTATGTACTAAATGAGGAATGTAGCTTCAAATTAGAATTACCCAGAAGCAATAATGATCCACTGGTGTTTCCTGGACATGCAAGAAACTTTAGAATTATATCAAAATGCATATATTTTCTGAGGAATTTGCTACATAATAGTAATTAACTTTTACACCTGCTTGTTATACTGGGCAATAAATGGTGCCAAGTAAGTCTGATGTCTGCTTCTACCTATTTGACAAATCAATCCTGGCACCTGCCAATTTGACTTTCCTCTCATGAGAAGGTACTGTCTTGGGAAAAAATGCTTGTACTAATTGCTGACTGACTGAGTTCATCCAGACTTATAATCCAGAGGATATTGTATTATTGGAAATGTTTGGGTTTTGCCTTTGAATTTAACATTCAACGTTATTGGTCATAAAAGTATATTATTTTGCTTTAAATAAGCATCTAGGATAGGAGATAGCAGGTGGTTGACTTTAACTGTTCACATGATTGCCTTTATTAGGTCAATGGCAGAGATGTCACTGGACGGACACAGGAAGAGCTTGTGGCCATGCTGAGGAGCACCAAGCAGGGAGACACAGCGTCACTGGTCATTGCCCGCCAAGAAGGAAGTTTTCTCCCCAGAGAGCTGGTAAGGTTTAGTTTCACCGAATTCTCAGTGCCAGATTTAGCATACTCATTAAATTTCTATGAGAAGGAACTACCCACTCGGGTCCCCCTCCTGTCCCTCTCTTGACAGGAGTTTTCTTTCCCTCAATAAATCTAATCTGCTCACAAAAAAATAAATAAATAAATAAATAAATTTCTATGAGCTCAGTACTAAATTCTAAGATAAAAGCTTCATTAATAAGAGAAGTGGAATCTGAGTATTTTTTCCATTTGGGATATCATGCTTTTAGAGCCTTAATACAATTAAGTGGGGATATGGAAAGATATACATGTATAAAGTGGCATAAATTCACATACATTTTAATACTACATACTGAACAATGTTTACCTACTCAACGAAATGTATAAATAATGTTAGGTCCTACAATAAAACATAGGCAGCAAAATGGTTCATAGCCTACTTGTAAGGAGATAAAACATATAGCAAATACCCAGAACAGAGATGAAACTTATGAAAGATTAAGTGTGGGGTGGTCCAGCAATGCAAAGAGAATGTACCCTGTTTTTGAGGAGGAATTTTGAGGAAGAGAATTCCAAATCTTGTAAAAATGTTTGCTCTTTCAAGGAAGGAGATATAATCATTATCCTATCGATTACCATCTCCCTCCTGAATAAAACTGGAAGCAGAAGGGAATAATAAACTCTACCTGCAGTGCTCAGACCTTTGGGCTACAAGCCCTGTATACTGTCATAATTCTGAAGGACTCTAATGAGTTGTTGTTTATGTCCTGTAGATATCAGTGCTTACTGTATTAGAAATTAAAATGGAGAATGCATCAAAAATGTATTCTAATACACTTTAAAACAGCCACAATAAAGCTATGATATGTTCATATAAAAATTATTTTCTTAAAGCTAGCCAGATAGTTCAACAGATTAAAGTACCTGCTTAGGCAGAGGCAGGGTCTGGGGTTTGATCCTCAGTGTGCAGTGCTGGCCACATCCCCAAGGCACACTGAGATGGTGCTTGAGACTGAGCATGGTAGTGCACGCCTGTAATCCCAGCTCTTGGGAGGCTGAAAACAGGAGGATCACTGTGAGTCTGATCTGTGTTGTAAGATCCTCTAGAACCTGTACTGCTTAGTTAAAAAAAGTTTTCTTTGATAGGTAACTATACTTCTAGTAATGTGCCCTAAATTGCTAATCAAAAGTGATGAAAAATTCATGTACACTAGTTTTTTCACAAACCCCAATGTATTGTAATGATATATTTCATGCTGTACAACTATAAGTTATTGGTTAGCTAAAAAAGTATTTGTCCAGTGAAGTATAAGTACTTAAAAAGGTCTCAGTGGTGAATTGGAAATAACACGAGAAAACATCCATGTATAATGCTACATAACAAAGTAGGGAATAAAATACATGCAGTAGGAAAACATTATAGAGAAAACTTTAAAAAATGTAATCAAAAGGAGGTGAACCAGAAATGTTGGAAATGATGAGAGATTTTCATATGAAATTAGATTATCGGAACACAAGCTTTGACTGGAAGATTTAAGGTTACTTAATCTGAAGAAGAAAAAATTTGAGAGATCTGATCATTGTTAGCAAATACATGAGGACATATTATATTGATTGCCAAGTAGGCTTAATTCATTTCTTTAGAAAGTTTGTCTCCATTAATCTACTTATGCATTAATTTAGCAATGTACTAAGTATCTGTTTGGTACAAATTTGGAGATGTGTATGGATGCAAAAGTCATTAGAACTCATTTCCTGCCCTCACTGAGCTTTCACCTAAGCAAATGGCTGGGATAGAATGTTTTACCTAAAGGTAAAGAAGGACATGAACTACTTAGAGAGTTCATACAGCCTGCCTCACCTTTTCCTCAGGATGCTCTACATCAATTTTCCCATTAGGAAAGTTAGATGAGACTAAACAACCTCCAGGATATCTTTCAGTCCTTGATTGGGCTGTGCTTACACTAATCACATCTTTTATGTTTTAGTGTTCTGCATAGCAGCTCCCAAACCCACTTCTCCTTGCCACCTTACAAGTTACGGAATTCTGTTCTTCCCTTCCTTTGCTTTCCCATCATCTTGTCTACCCATCTCGCTTGATTAAATGATCTAAGAAGAGCCATAGTAAAACAGACAAGTTGAAGAGCATTAGTGACTCAGAGCATGAGGATACAGCCCTCATTGTTTTCCTCCACTTGATTCATGCACATCCAACCTTTCCGAAAGGCAGAGACCTGAGCTGCTGTCTCCTCTCCTCTCTGAAGCTCTTTCTCTTTCCAAAGAGAAAGCTGTAGAAATTTTAATTTTAGAGACTTTTTTTTCTGAATACAGATGGTCATTCATTCAGTCTTTGTTTACACAAAAACTTTGGACTTTCTCTATAAGGATCAAAGTGGAGAATAAAAAGGGGACATATGTGCATAGAAGAATGCCATTTCACTTCTTCAGTCTGCTGGCTGCTAAAGAAAACTTCAGGAAACTTCAGTGTGTGTGTATCCTTATTTCTGAGATAGGAGGAAAGGGAAGACGTTTCGGTTGGGCATGCTGTATAACTGTGGTCCCAGAAGAGGAAAATCTTCCTCTGAAAGAAATGTTCCAACCAGCCTTATATTTGCTGGCAAATCCAAGTTTGTACCACTGACAGAACTCTTGCAGGAATTTAAACCATTGCATTCATTCCCATCTGATTGCTCCTGATCCCTTCACCCATATATTCTCTAGGATTCCTGACTCCACAACTAATTCCTTTTTCTCATTTCTTTCCCTGCGTAAGATAAGGGGGAAAGGGACATTGACGTTAACCTCGTTTTTAATCCAGAGTGCATTTTTCACCATCTGGAAATTAGCAAAAGGAATAATAGAATTTTTAAACTGAAGAAATCGTACAAACCAGTAAATCCAATCTAATTTTTCTGATGAAAAAACAGAGGTCCAGTGTAGCTGTGTAAATTGCCCAATGTCTCACAGTGAGCTGACACCAAAGGCCCAGGCCTCCTAAGCCTTAGCATCTTCTCTGGACTTAACTCCTACCATGCAAGTTTTATGTATACCAAGGTACTGAACTATGTGATTGTAAAGCAGGATGCAAAATCATTCTGAGGCTCAATTTCCTAATCTGTATCATAAATTTGTGGTGAAGATTAATAGAGAGAATTTATGGAAAGCTCTTAGCATTATCTCTGGGCAATTGTAGGTTCTTAATTTCATTGTGTATAATTGTTTCTTACAGTATATTATCACTTCCCTCCTACTAAATACAGTACTGTCTTTTAGATGTATGATGGGATAAATAGATTTATTCACATTTGCTCAAGACTACCACTATCTTTTGAACAATTATTGTTTTCTTATTATCTCAAGATGTATACTGGGATCAAAAATACTGAATCACAAACAAAAGCCTTATAACCATTTACTTGTGACTTTTGTAAGGGAGATACTTGCTGTATATTATTACAATCCTATTTAATAGAACTTACTGAAATTTGATTTATATCCCAGAAATGGAAGCCCCAAAGAAAGCTTATTAAATTAATCATTTGATTATGTGATAATTAATATAAATAATTTGTTTTTATAGTTTTATACAAATTATGGAAGATATAGTTACTATTCAAACTCTTAGCACTTTCTGAAAAGTATTTATACTCAAAAATATTTGACTCTTCACTATACAAAAACCAGAAATATTCTCTGAAGTCACAGCAGAGCAAGAATCTTTTTTTTTTCCAGAAAATCACTTTAATAGCTATAAAATGTTTTTTACACAGTCAGTATAAAATAGCAGCTTGATTATTTCATAATTATCAGAATTACTTAGACATGAGGTTCTGGCTAAATGGGGCTGAGATCAACATGAAGCCTTGTAATGTTGGCTCACATACCATCCTGCGAAGCCCATCCTGCTGGCTCTGTCATGCTCAGCTTTGGGGAGATGAACCCATCATTTAAAACAATTTCTCTCTTTACCCAGACTTTGGAGGCTTAAAGTGAATTCGGCAGCATTCATTAAACACCTTCCAGCTCCTGCAATTTACCACTTCTTCAGCATTCAATTCTGACTGCATCCATTTCAACTTTGTCTGCTCTTTTCTAAGTTGCTTTAATAAAGTTAAATTATCAAGTTCTTTTCTCTCTCTTCTCAGAGTGTTTTTACTACTGCTGAGGTCTGGGCTATACAATTTTTTTATGACTCTGTTCCTACTGGTATGAGCTGCCATCAAAGACTCATACAGTTGTTTACATGTTTGGCTGGCATCAATTTTCCCTGCAAAGGAAGCTGTTGGAACCATAGTGTTTAATTCAATGTACTATTCTGTTACCAATTATCCTCACCACCTTAAGTAATTCCTGAAACTCAGCAAACTCATTACACTTCACACTGCCGCCGGGTGCTGCCATATTGGACCGAGCAACAGTCTTTGAGGTTATGAGAACTTAGCTCACAGGGGTCCTATATCATCTTTGTTTTGGAGGCAAAAGGATTTTTTGAAGCCCAGATGCCTGCCTTGAGTGCTAAGAAAACAGAAGCATGTAGGAACTTTGAAGACAGGTCATGTTTGCATGTTTGGGACTGCTTCTGTGGGAATTACCTCATAGTATAGCATGTACTGCATGCTTTGAAAAAACGAAATGAAAACCAGTGTGTTACAGGATTCAACTTTGTGTTTCCCTTTCAAAAACTGAAAGGTGGTATTACCTTCATCTCTCATCATGATTGATACACACTCTTGACTTTCCACTGAAATTCTGGCAAGATGAAGGAAGAACAGCACTTCCTCCCTTTGTTTTCTTCTATTTTCTTTGAAGAAAATTAACTTATTGTTTTCCTATTCTGTTCTTTTCCAGTTTTAAAGCCTTGCTGTCTGACAAGCTCTATCCTTGCTTACCAACTCTGCTCTATTTTCTGACAGCTAAATCTTCCTTCTTTGCTTACAGCAAGGGAGCATGTGGTCAGCAGTTATCCAGGAAGTCCCAGTATAGGACCATCTGTGGGAAATGACCCTGTCCCATTCCAGAGACCTCATATCCATTTCCGGTCATTTCTCCTCGCCTGCCCTTTAAGAGAACTGGGTTGAACTTTTCAATTTGTTGCTCCCTTTTCTCCCTCCTGAGGAGACAGTTATACCACAAGATTAGCAGCCCATTTAACCAGTCTTTCTATCTGTATGGTTTTGCAGCACCACCACAATTTAGCTGTTTGTAGTATCTACCCAAAAAAAAAAAGTTATGCTTCAAAGGTAATCTTTCCAGAACCCAGCCTGGAAAACCCTTTGATGTTCTCACCCCCTGCTGGAGTGAGAATGTATTAAAGAGGTGTTGCATAAGGACCATTTCCTCAGAGGTACTTTTAGATTGGCGGTGCTGGCAATAGAATCAGAAGGTGAGATGGCTGTGCATGCTGCTCCACTTCAAATGAAATCTCTGCTACTCAGCTGGTGGTTCATTGGGTCTGTACTGTGAGAAATGTGGCCCACGAGTTCTTTCTTATTACTGTTACCTTAAATCTATTTTTAAATGTGAAGAGTCATATGTGGTCATCTTGTCGCATAGGAAAGATCCAAGACACTACACGTTTTCCATTAGTTTCATATCTTGATTCTTTTTTAAGAAAAGATACCAAGCTATTTGCTATGTATGTACATACCTGAGTATGCATTTGTACATGTCCTTTGTTTATTGGGAAGAAATAAAAGTTCTATCATTTCTTTGTTAACCTCTTTAGTACTTCTTTTACTGACCTGCTGCCTTATCTTTAAATTATCCTGAAAAAGCACAGCAACCCCTGTAGAGTAAATCGAGCTGAGAAAATTTCAGATGTATTTATAATTTCTACCTGCCAGGTTTGCCTATTAAATTCTGGCCTCTGCAAGTGGGATTAACTATATTTCAAGCAAGCAAACATCTCCTGCATGGCATGATTAAGAACCAAAAGCTAGCCATGTTTGCCATGCTGATTTGACCTTCACTTATAAGTGTTGCTCTTTTTGAGACAAAATCGTGCTCATGCGTGGAGACTCCCTTAGTAGTTGCTGAGGTTAGTGTATTCCAACACTATCACACTTACCTGCTTCTATAACCACCTTAGCAAATGAGATACGGTTCCCACTCCTTATGATTCACAGTATCCTTTTAAGTGAAAAACTCTGCACCTTCAAATGTCAAATTATTTAACATCATAAATCATGGAAGAATTTTGGTTTGAAATGTTAGATGAACCTTTTGCTAATATATTAATTTATTCCCTTTGGCTATTTGATTCAAATGATTCCATGCTTAATTAACCAAGATACTTAGGAAGAATGGATATTATAGTGGCTATTTGTCGCTAAGTAGCAGAAATTGAAGGATAATTTCTGAATGACTTTTTCTACCTAAACCAAAGTGCAAGAGTTATGGCTTGCAATTTAAATAATTATGCAGAAAACTGAAATGGATTTCCGTTTTGTGGAATCAGTTAAGTAATACATTTCTAGTGACTTAAGATGGTGCCCTTACTGCAATACAGCTTCCATTTCAGCTTCTTTCTACAGAAATTTCCATTTGCTTCTTATTGTATTTCCTTTCTGCTAATATGTGTTGAATCTTAATCAAAGCTCTGTAACATGAATTCCAGGCTTGAATAACTCTGTCTTACCCCGTCAAGCTTTCAATGATAACGACAGCCTGCTGCAGCATGTGTGCCATAGGTTTACTACCATTCTAGACCATGAAAACAAGTGATGTATGAATCAAATTATGCAATTATACTGTCATTTGGATCCCTAATATATCAGGGCCCTACAAACACACCATTTGGAAAAGGCCCCAATGGTTGAATGGGATTTCAAAACTCAGATCTAGAGTGGAAAAGGAAATACCATCTTCATAGTGATGAGCAATAGGTTAACATGAAAGGTGATGCTACAAGAGATAAAGTTGAAGGGGCAAAGAGATATGGAACCTGCAAGGAACTCACTGTCATTCACTGAGAAATGACAGTAATGAGCAGAGACTCTGGAAGCAGTTGGTTCTGTATTGAATCTTGGCTGATTGAATGACTTTGATGAAGACATCTCCCTGTGCTTCCATTCCTCATCCTTAACATGGAGATTATATATGATCACCTCTCCAGAAGACTTTGTTCTATGCAGGACATAAATGTAGAAGAGGAGGAGTGAGAAAGGTGAATAATTTCAAAGTTGTAAGTCTCTCTATCAAATGATATCATTAAGACAAGTATAGGCTGGTTTGGAAGGGAAGCCATTATTTGTAGTCCTGTACTTTTATTCCTTTCATGGACCCTAAGGGACGCGATCCTCAGCATTTTTTCCTGCAATCTAGTCATTTCAAGGTCTTTTAACCCAAATAGTGCCAGTGCCTTATCCTCACCAAATATTTGAAAATGAGGTTCCCCTCTACCTGAATACCTTTTCTGTTGGGAAAACCCTCCTCAAGCCTCTAGGTTTAGTTTATGAAGTATATTTAGTTTTTCATCCATTCTCAAGACTCTCTTTACTGTATATCTCAATCACACAAAATAGATATTCTCTACTAGACCTTAGGAATGACAGAGAAGAGCTATTAAGAATGACAGAGAAAGCCGGGCGTGGTGGCACAGGCCTGTAATCCCAGCACTCGGGAGGCTGAGGCAGGAGGATTGTTGTGAGTTCGAGACCAGCCTGAGCTACAAAGTGAGCTTAAGGCCAGCCTGAACTGCATAGTGAGACCCTGTCTCAAAAAGACAAAAAAAAAAAAAAAAAAAAAAAAAAAAAAAAGAATGACAGAGAATAGCAATTAAGACCCAGCATTTGATCTATATAAAAAATGTGTAATTGTTTTTTTAACATTTTGTAGGGATTTAAATTTTGGAAAATCAATGGTTGCTGGAAAATAATTTCATTTTATATCCAAGGTATGTAGCATTTAGACAGATAGTGATATTAACCTTAACTGCCACTGTTATATAATAATAATGTCAGTAAGATTCTCTTCTGGATATTTAACAACTAAAGTTTATAGAACAAAAATTAGACAGATTGATAGGCTAAAAAGATAACCGATATTTTGGCCCTAGCCCTTTAAGATCAGTGAAGACTCAGGACATAAAAGAACTTCTGCTGTGGTATCCTGTAATTAAGTACTGTCACAAATTTTCTGATCAAGGAGATTATGGGGCCACAGAGGAAAGTGATTGACCATGCATAGTGTCTAAGGAGAGTCACCAGGAAAAAAATTCTCTCAGGGTTTCACAGAGAATAAATTGGTCAAGCAATAGCTGTAACTCATCCAGGTGGCTGACACTGACAGAAGATCCGCAAGGTGCTGTACATGGCTCCTGGTAAATCCGGAGGGGATTTGACTGACCTCGTCAAAAAGCAAAAGTTACATTTTTAGTTGTATATCTTGCTTTAACTTGTTCTTAACCATCCAGCAGAAAAGTGTAACCATGAGGTATAAAAAGTAAAACTATATTGATATACTGAGCTTTAAAAGGCTCAAGTCAACAACTTTGGACAATTTCCAGTTGTGCTGGTAATTCACTACTATTATGAACTATTGAACTGTATTGGGTTATTTTACTGAATTCAGGTAGCTACAATATTTGGACTGGCATCAAGTGTGAAAAGACTCTTTAAAGACTTCTCCAGATACAGCTTCTCTAAAAGCAATGGAACACCCTTATCTGACAAAACGAACAGAAAAGGGGTATATAAATGAAGGACCATTTTGTAGTGAACAAATACATACATAAGATAGTTAGGATAGATATAGAGCTACTTTCCCTTAGTTCAACGAGAAGATAGGTTTGCGCTAAAAGTGTTTAGACAAGATTTCATGTCTACATCTTGTCCTCTAAATACTACAAAGACAACAATATGCAATGTATTAATTATTGTAACTGTCCTACTAACCTGTTGTTGAAACAGTTTCATTTCTATTGTATCTTTTTTCTCATTAAAATGAACAAAAAATTAAATAAAAAATAAAAGTTAACTTCTAATAGTTTTTGTCAGCAAAAGTAGACTATAAATTAAGAATTTAAATTTGTGGAAAACAAGTGGTAATATGCAATCATATGTCCAATCTTACGTAACTATATCTGTTAATCTGAACAACAGATTTGATAATAAAAATAGATAATATATCAACCATTGTTCATCAACTATTCTTGTTCTAAAAATCTGTAATATAGGTATTGTTGTATATTACCCTGTTTCTGTCATTGTATCTGATTTTTGTTCTTGCTTTTGTCTTTTACTTTTCAAAATGAAATAATACAATTAAATTTAATAATTAAAAAAAGACCCCATATTTAGGAGTCTCATTACCTGGATGTCAAATCCAATGTGCAATCTCATGTATGTGTCTAGTACCTCTATAGGAGTTCCTTATTTGTCAAGTGATGATAAAATCTCATACTGTACCTTGCAGGACTGCTGTAAGAATTAATTGATCACACAAGTGCTAACAGTTAGTGCCTGCCAACTAAGCTTCACTCCTGGTATTTCCTGTGTCTGGAAAACAGTATATGCTTAGTAAATATTTGCTGATGGGATGAATTAAAACTACACATTATTAAAGCCCATGACATACCTAATCTGCAGTCAGTATTTGGCTTATTCTGTACAACTACTTTAAACCCAATGAAAATATATGTGAAAATTTTACTCAGACTTCAGAGCAGCAGCAATCTCTACAGCTATCTCCTTCATATTCCCCCTCACTTTGGCAAAATATGTGATATCCCAAACTTAAAGGAAGAGAGGTGTATTTTGGCTCATGGTTCCAAATATTTCAGTCCATAGTCAGCTGGCTCCCATGCAGACACATCAGGCAGAAAGACACAGAGCAGAAAAGCTGTCTACCTTGTAAGCTTCATAAGCAGGGAGACCAAGAAGTGCTAGAAAGAGATTCTGTGAATAAATTCCAATCATTTTCCTACAGCCAGGGTCTCCTCCTAATAGCACACTCAACTATGAACTGATCAAAAGGTTAATTCCCTCATGAATACACCTGCCCATCAAGTCATCTTTGGAAAGGCCTCACTATGAACACATGAGCCTTTTGGTAGAATTTTAGATCTAAACATTAATAAGCTACATGAGTTTATGCTGGCTAGGATAGTTATTTAGAATGTAAGTGACAAATAGCTGGCTTGAATTGTGAGATATTTGCACATTCTAGCAATAAAGTTTACCTGTAACAACAAAAACAATGAATTTTATTACGTTAAATTTGTAAGTATTAAGTTACACTATCTGGGCATGGTGATGCACACTTCTAAGAAGGCTGAGGCAGAAGGATTTCGGAGTTCAAGGTCAGCCTAGGCTGTGTACTGAGTTCAAGGCAGCCCTCATCAAATTGTGAGGCTCTTTCTCAAAAAAAAATCAAAGAAAAAACAAAGGAACATTGGAGATATTTTAAACCATTACGGTATTTTAAATGCTTCAATTTTAGCTACAGTAGTTTGGTGAATAGTGGTTCTCAAAATGTCAGTTCACAGCAGTGGTCTGAGCCTCCTCTCCGAGCTGAATAAGTATGCAGATTCTCCAGCTCCCTTCTGATCTCCTCAGTCTCCTCAGAGAAGCTCTGGGGCCTGTGATAGAAGAGTGTTTAACAAGCCCCACAGATGACTATGGCACTCCTCAAGTTTAAGAATCAGCAGACGGTTCTTAGTGGGCATAATTGACCAGCTTCAACAGTCAAATTTCCAACTCTGTTTCTCCATTCTGTGAACAACTTCTTGTTCTGTGAAAAATATTCCGTGAAAATTTCAAACCCAATTGAGTTGTGCCTTTTTGGCTATGTGCCCCTTTTGCCTTTTGGCAAAAGGCCAGTGGTGAGTGTAATCTAATTACCCAACTCAATTACACCCGATTCATTTAGGCAAACTCAATTGTACTTCACTTTTTCAGGCCCAGCTTGATAGTTAGTGTGTTAAACTTTCCACACTCAATTTGATTGTCCTCAAAATTTGTTACGTACCACCTTGTAACTTGTAGAATTAGACATATAGCAAAGGAAGGTACCTCTGAGAGGCTTGGAGATTGGGTTGCTGGTATCTCTTTGCAGTTTTGTTTCCTTTCTCCTTTTCCTTCACCAACCCCATTGGATTCTGGAGTAGCAGTTAAGTTCTGTGGACTCTGGCTTGGTCATGCTCCACTATCCCATCGTTCTACTAAGGTAGAACTTAAGTCCCAAATCTCAGAGTTCCTAGTGAAGTGATCCTTAAAATAACTACCACAAAATATCGATGCCCAAGTCTCTGTTTAATCTCATGTTAAAGATGAGGAAAATGAGATATTGCCCCTTCTGCAAGTCAACATTGTCAAAATCAGAAATATTATTGAAACAAATCTCTGCTTCGGCTGAGATAAACAAGTGCCTTCCCTGCCTTGTGCTGCAGGCCAAGAGACAAGGTCTTTAATCTTTGCCAGCTTCTCGAATGCATTCAATAAGCTACAAAGCCAGGAATTAATAGTCATTTGCTACTCTCTAGGAAGTACTTATACCTGAAAGAATTTTACTGAGCCCTGTCAGCAGTATCTAGTCCTAGCAAAATAGATGATGATAGATGCTTTGGTACTATTCAAACAGATGAAGACATGCTAGTCACTTTGCCAGGTCACATGGCTTCAGGTGTCATGATATAGGTACTTCTGGGCTTTTGTTCACAGAACCATTCTTCTTGGAGATTGAAAGGTAGTGCAAGGAGGAAGAAGCTGACATTTCAGAGGACTAGAACCTGTTAAGTCCTCTCATAAAGCTGAGCGCTGCTTTCATGTTATAAGACGTGTGTCTTATTTATGGTTACCCCGACTGGAACTTGTCTTCTCAGAGCTAGAAAAAAGTATTTTTCTGAATATCCATGTTTTAAAAGCTCATAAAAATATATTGTGACCAGCCCCTGACTGTATCTTCTGTGTTATCCAGTTAGCCAAATGTTGCCAATAATTTATGGCAGCTGCTGTTATAGAGCAGCTGGATGAGAAGTTGGATGCAAAACTCTGGGAATGACCTTGATTTGCTTAATTGCCTCTGTGTCTATGATAAGCACATTTATTAAGGTACATTTCATCTATGATAAGGAAGTATGTTCATTGTGTAAAGGGTATTTAAAAATTGGGGGGAAACACCACCTTAATTGATTATGGATGACTTTCCAACTGCTACAAAGTAAATACCATACTTGTATTTAAAACTGCCACTCCAGTCCATTTAATTTTGAAAGTATATACTGAGAGATCTGAACTCAGTATATACTTTCATCTGCCTGTTTTTCCAGAAAAATGTGTGATCTTTATCAAATATCAAATATATTTATCAAAGAATATCAACTTAAGAGCACTGATTTTTTTTCTCCTGAGAATAAAACAGAGATAGAACTTAAATAGCAGTCTGTTGCCTCTTAACTCTTCCTGTGCCCTGTCCCCAAAGATTCTTTGGGCAATGACTTTTAAATATGTTCTCATTATTTTTAATGAGTGTGCAGAACACATGACGCATAATGCAACAGTAGATCAGTGCCCTTTCTCTGAACTTGTCAGATACAATAAAGCATTTCAGGGGTTAACATGCATTTTTCTTTAACATATTATAATTATTTAAATTAAGATGCCGTAGTGAGATTCATAGACTATGCAATTCTCTCTGCCTCATGAAGCTTCGCTGCATTTCCAGTTTTCTCTTTACAAAGAATGTTTTATTACAAATGTTAAAAAAGACAAAAGAACATTTAATATGGTTATGTCTCTTTAAGTTTACCCTTCTTTAAATCTGCCCTGGATGGCAGGATATTCAATTATAAACGAGTTCGATTATGTTTCCTGGCCACTTATTGAGTTATATGAAGGACTTTTATCACCTAGTCTTTCTGTAATTAATTCTTTGCATTTCTTAAAGGCTTAGTACCTAAGGAGGGATTGTTTAACAGCTGGAAATGTTATTTCAATCTTTAGAAGTTTCCTTTCTCTCCTTTTTCTTCCTCTCTCCTTTTCTCTTTCTCTTTTGCTTTTGACCTCCCATCTTGTTTTTCTGAAAGCAAACGACAATCTACATGTTGTCTCTCACTTGCAAAATATACTTATTTCTCCTTTATATTATCAGGTAGTAAAGAAAATTGAGGTAATAGTACATCATATTAAATTTCATTAGTGTCCCAGATGGATGTAAGAGAAAAGTTATGGTAATAAAATGGAGAGAGGTGTCAGCTCCAAGAACAATGGAGTATCCCTTGCCGGGCATTCATTCCACAGACAGTGAGTCCGTGGCTTCTGGCATGCAGAACCATCTCCCTTTCCTCGCCAGGGTGAGTTACAGATTGCCAGCCTGGCCTGAATTTCTGGCCCTCTGCCCTCTATCCTCCCAGATCCTGTGTATTTCATCTTTTGATTTTTGCTATAGGAAAAAAACAGATACAAATAAGTGAAATAAAAAGCAAACTAGCCCAAACTGCCCAAACACAGAAACACCCAATCAAAATATCTTATTCTTAGTTCACTTCTACTCTACCTCCCAGAAACCAAATGCTTCTTCTCTTCCATGATATTCAAAGAAGGGTTGGTCTTCAGGATAACTGTCTTCTTAGACCTCTATCCTCTTGTCGTTTTGGTCCACATTGCGCATAGTGTAGTACCGTAGTTCAATAAGTATGTACTGGACAACTTTTCTCAGTTTAGATTACCCAATATCTCTTGTATACTTATTTGTACTACATTCTATGCCACACAGGGTATTCTAAAACACACTCAAAGATGACCCTTGAGCTTCAGGGGCCTACATATTGCTAAGAGCTACTAGAGGAGCAATTTAAAAATATAACATGGTATCTGTCATATGTATGGCAAGAAATATTTGCACAAATTTAAGAAAGAATTTTAAAGACTAATAGTGAACAAAAGGCCATAAAATTAATCAGAAATTTTTATAGGAAAGTCAAAATAATCATGAAAACTTTGAGGCAGAACTCTGGTTAGCTTTGGATAGGGTCAAAGAAGAAAAAACAACTTCTAAAGATACCACAAAGCATGCACTCAAGATGGGAGAAAAACTGAGAAGAAAACAAGCTGAAAAGCTGAAAAGTAGAAAGGTATATTTTGGTTACACAGATAATATTAATGAATGCTTGGGCTAGCTTCTGAGCAAAACTGCAAGTCTGAAATTAGACATTTTCTGAAGATAACAGAGAAAATCCACTAAGTGTAATGTAAGAATGTAAAATCTAAATGATACCTTTTCTGTAAGTTCTGTGTTTGAGATATCTATCAGTGAGTTATCTATCACTTTGAGTTATCTATTGAGTTCTCTATGGAAATCTATTGATGTTTAACAGCCCATAATGGATTTGGAAATCACTTCTCTTCTGGTTGGCTTGGACATTTTCAGGAAGATGCATGCAACCAAAGCATCTCTCAGCCATCCTCTGTGTCTGCGTCCTCCTGCCAACTGTTGCTGATAACTTGTTTCTCTGTCCTTTCTCCTCTCCAGCTGCAGAAGACTAGCCTAGTGTCCTTACATGGCATAGCTAAGACAATAAAAGCAAAGGATGTAAAGACACCTAAAGCCTAACCTTGCAAGTTTCACCGTAGCCCTTTAACCTTATTCTTATGGTCAAAAAAATGACAGTGCCTATCAATATCCAAACAATGGAAGAATAGAGTCCGTACTTGAATGGGGACTCAAAGACACATTTGAAGCAGATAGAACTCACTGGAACCAATACTGTTGTAGTATCTCACATTATAGTAGGAAAAAATGGAAAGTATACTGTGCTGTAACACAGTGAGTATTAAATGGCATGTGAGATTCAGGCCAGGTTGAGATGGTCATTGAATTTCATGGGTTTTACCCTAATTCCTCTCACCAAATTTGACTGGATGTTTTCTTATGCAAATATAGCATACTTCTTTAGCAACACTGTTAACCATGCCACTTTTGATAAATATAATCCCTTTTCCAGTGCCAGATACCTCTCTCCTTAGAGAGACATATTTTCTTTTTCTTCTTCCACCTCATACAAAGATTTATTCTTCCTGATATTCACAGTCTCAATTGAGGCTGAGGAATAAAAGTTGAAATATGTTTTCACAAAGTAATAAATGCAAGTGAAAGTAATAGGACAATAAATAGAGGGAAGAAGTTTTGTCTATGAAAGGAGAGGAATTGAGTTAAATAGTCTCCTAGTTAAATCTCTTCCTCTTTTTTAATACTACTCTGAATTTCTATGCATCAGATTTTGGCATGATAGTGCAAACAATGCTTGACTTACAAGTGATCTTACAAGTGATCTGTAAGATGAATAGCAGGAATTTTCCTCGTGAGTGTGACTTTTCTTACAGTTTGGAGCACACTTGACCCAAAGAGTATGGTCTCCCATGTAAATGGAGAGCCAACGAAATGCCAACAGATCTTTCACATGGCCATATCTTTGACCCTGGCTATGCAAGCACTTATGTACTTCTGTGTGCAGATGGCATCTTTCTCTAGTCCTTCCCTGAAGCCACCACTGCTGTGGATACCATAAGGAACTTCACTCCCATATGCATATCAGAAGGAAATGTGTACCTTTATTCTTGAGTTGGAATTTATGTATATTTCCCTATCAAACATTACCAATACAGCCCATCATACAGAACATAAGTTATCACGTACTGCTGTGTTTTTGTGATAATATGGAGTAAACAAACCCTATGGGCCAAACCAAAACCCAAAGAAAATTTACCACTATTTCTACTGAAGGAAAAATTTAAAAAGCAATTCAACTTGCAAAGACCAAATTTATAAACTTACAGTATACAACATGTTTTCTAGCTAGACATTGCCTTGTCTGTACCCATAGTCATCATTTATTTAAGCCTTATTTCCATTCCACATAAAAAAGTGAATGAATTACAAATATTATTCATTAAGATTTTGACCATCCTTAATGCAAAAAAAAAAAAAACCCTCTGGATTCTAGTTTCTATTAGAAAAATATGACTATGTCAACACTACTGAATTGTTAAAAACTTGGCAGATTATTTTCAGTGTCATTATTAATGCAAACCACCTCAGTTCTTCTTTGGTACTAGACAAGTTGTAAATAAATTATATAAATAAATATTAATGCAGTTATTAACTTGATAATTTTATGAGCTATGTAGGCATGCAAGGAAATTAAACAAAGATAGAGGCTACTGAATTTTTTCATATCTGGAACATACATAACAATGACTTATTCCCTATGTCATGTAGACGGAAATACACTGGACTGAGCCTCATCTTCAGCTACATAACTGAGTACAATGATAAAAGGAATTCTTTTCAATTAATAACTTCTCATTATTATTTGTATGCTTCAAAACCAGAAACCAATCTGTATGTCCTAGTGAGAAAGAAAGTAAAGGCAAGAAAGCTATGTACAAGCTATGGCTCATATTTTAAAGTCAAGCCTTTGTCTCAGAGAGCAGCTCAGTGGTTCTTCTCTAACCTGTAGGGTTTCTTGCAGAAAAGAATAGCGATCACATGTAAATGTGGTCTTTTCCTTCAGAAACCCTTGCAAATGTAACCCAAGGATTGCATTGCCTGTGCTCTCTTTCTCAGGGGCTCTCCAGGGAGTTGGCGTCTCTTATCAGAAGCAAGCAGCCTGGCCAGGGGCAGCAAGCACATTGAGAGGCCAGGGCAGTGTAATGGTCAAGGCCACTGGGCAGGTAGTGAAAGGCCTCTCGCTATGTTAAACAAACGCAGTTTCCTTCCTGGCTTCTGCAGGAGCTAATTTTGTTTTTCACTTCTTTTCTGGTGTGAGAACAATAAGGATGCATAAGGCCATTCTCCCAGTGAGGAGAAATGCATTAGATTATCATAAATCCACAGATAAAAAGTGAAGTGGTCAATGAGAACAGGCATCCTTGGATGAAGTAAAAGGCTTAATTGAAAGTACTACCCCAGGGGAGACAAATGATTGAGCTTACTATTGAGTAGACATTAATTACCACGGTCCAGAGAGTAAAGAAAATAAAAGGACGACCACTTTGTTTTCTAAGTTTTCAAATCTGTTTCTATTTAAGATAATGTGAGAGAAAATCCTACTAGAATGATAGGAAAAATAAATTTTGCTCAGGAATGTTCTTAGAACACCTAATGTTTCTTAGAAAGTTGTAGTTAATTTTTTACTGGTGGAGATAGCTTTGTTAAATGTTAGGGATCTCAGCAAAGTACAAAGCCTACTGTTATATTGGATCATGGTTACAGAGTATCATATTAATAACTGATTTATTCATGATAATTCTAGAATTTCCTGGTTTGTTCAGTTTTTCTTCTGTAATTTAACCATAATGAGACATATGATTGTCATTATACACTAGAATTTTTTTTTTTTTTTAGGGAAGGCTCTACAAGTTGTTCGGGGTCTCACTACTAGATCAGGCTCATAGTGCTCCACCTATTTACAGCCTCCCAAGAGCTGGAATTATAGGTGTGCGCCACTATGGCCAGTTTCAATTCCCCACCCTGGGGAAGGGGCCGGAATGACAGGCCTGGGATAAAACCCCCAGTCGCTGTGCCTCTTGCAGGCAATTTAATTTGCTGGGCTATTTGGCCAGCCCTTACACTTTATATTCCTGAAATATGGCTGTCTTTATAAATCACTCATATTTGTTTAGCCAGTGCCCTACTTTTAATGTGGCTAAACTAATGGGATGAATCCTAAATCCTTAGAGACAAAAACTGAATCAAGGACTAGCTGAACAAAAAAAAAAAAAAAAACTGATCAGATGACTCTTTTTACAAATCATTACCAAATCTGAATTATGAGACTGATTCTTCTTTCAAGTCAAATAGAATATAAAAATATTCTACATATCTGTCTTTAATCCACAGAGGATTTCAAAGGACAAAGACTGGGAGATATTGAAAATATTAAAAGCATTTTAATCAGTACCTATATACAAACTGCTATCCAATTTCATTACCAAAAAGAAGAAAAAAGAAAAAAAAAAAAAAAAAAAACTACCAACTGTCACAGCAACTTTTAGTTTGCTTTTTAGTTTTATTTAGAACAAATGAATTTGTTCATCGAGTAAATTTAAAGTTTTCAACCAATTGTTTAGGCATCAATGTAGGCATAATCTTAGTTCTAAATGTGAAAAATTGATTTTAGAGGGTTCACTTGAACAGGATAGTTGCCAAATAGTACCAGCTGTCATAATAAAGTAGGAGTGAATGACAGGTTTACTTCACCCCATATCAAAACTTAAAAACGGATATGGTGATCAGATGAGCCAAAATAAATGTGTGATCTGAAAAACATTTGCAAGCTATTTGCTTGCATACATCAGCCCTTCATAGGCATCAAAGTGCAAATAGGTCACGATTATGCTAAGCACTATGAAAGCAAAGAAAAAAGGGCAATCACTGTGTTGCTCCAGATATCCTAGACACTTTACTAGTATTCCAAGATACCATCTATGAATGATGCCACTGATGCTGAGTCTTGTTTTCTAATAAACATACTATCAGCCTATCAGATGGTCTCTCATAAAGTGTTGAAATCAAATTAGCAGTTTGAAAATTACATTTTAGCATTAATGAAAACATGGCCTATACTGAGCTAAAATAGAAGACATAACTGAGCAAGCACTTGTGACCCATGTCCTCTCAGCAAGCAGTGATGCACTGGTTCTCAGCACATACTTGATTAGGTTTGCGTGGTAAGAGCAAAAGCAGGACGGTTATCAGTGTACTTTACATCCTTAAAGATGTACATGATAAAGATTTATGTAGCAATGAATAATTAGGACATCAAAAAATACTAATGACAAGGAAAGAAATTACAAGGTTTATGGAAAGGAAGAGTTAACGTTTTTAATTGTTTGCTCAATCTTACATGCCTCTATCTGGAATCTAAGCAACAAATTTGATAATATGTAATAAGACAACCATTAATAATTTTCTCTACTTCTTTGACATTCTGTACCATTTTTATTGTTTTATATTACTTTGTTTTTGTTTTTGTCTTTGTTCTTATTTTTTTCTCTTGAAAATAAATAATAATAGTAATAAGAAGAAGAATTAGGACATCGTGTGATTAGAGCTGTGTATGGAATGCTGTGCAAGCCCACATCAGTCTATGACCAGAGAGCAGGTGGCCAACAAGATGGGTTCTGATGCATAAGTTTGTGAGTGATCGACAGAAGGTGCTGAGGAAAGCATGATTTCTAGGCAGAGAGAATCGCAGCTGTAAAGTGAAAGACGCATATGTAATGTAATTAATTTCAGTTATCTCTAACAAACTTACTAGAAAGGTTAGACATCTTTAAAACTATGATTTTTGTAGATAAGATGCAAGGCCATTATTTTCAAAAGGCATGACAGAGAAGTGTCAACAAAATTTATGAAGTCATACCACAACAAATATTTATTAGATACATGCATCTTGCTGGATGCTAAATGGGATTCAAAGTTTGAATTAAGCATAATTTCTGCCCTTGATGAGATCGCAGTGGTAGAGCACAGTGAAGATGGACAAGCTAGAATATAATTGTAAGAGCAGGAAAAAAGTGATGAGAATCACAAGCATAGGCAAAGCACAGTAAAATGGGAGCTTAGAGCAGGATAAATTGTTTCTCTGCTGATGAGATTGAGGAATGTGACAAAGAGGAGGTGGTTTATATGCTGAGACACTAAAGGATTATTCCACTACATTTTTGCCATAAAATTTCTTTTTAGTCGAAAATACTGTCTCCACGTGGTACATATACTAATATAGGAAATGAAGATTTTTTTTCCTTGTATATGATTTAATTAAGTACCATAAAAATCATAGGCATTTTCTGTCAAGGAAGTACTTCAGTAAAATTATACATTCACCCATTATTCACTGATAAACATTTTTCTGTTTATCAGTAGTAAAAAAGGAAGCAAGCTGCATTAATTTAAAAAAAAAAATCTTAATTTCATAGGTGTGAGCAGACCTCATGTAGTTCTCCCTAGTACTAGAAGCACACATGACTTCTTTGGAAATGAAGGTCTCTGAGGAAGGGGAAAAAACAACCTGCATCTAGCAAAATACTCATTGAAAGTGTGTAAACTCTCCTAATTGAACACTGATTTTATAGGAATGCAGCCCAGGCATGGCTCCCTTGCCCTGTGCTACTTTCCTTTCATGTATAACCTGGTGGGAGAGGTGCACAGCAGCTGAAAGCTGAGGAGGAGGAATGTGAAGTTAGAAGCCATTCTCCATACCCCTAACCAAGTAGTTTGGACTCTGCAGTCACATGACTAGTCCACTTGAGAATCTGGCCTAATATGTAGGTAGAAATCCGCCAGAATCTCAGCTATATCTTGGGAAAATGTCACAGACCCAGAACTTACTCTTGAGATTCAGACTGTAGAAGGATGAAAAGGGAAATATTTAGATCAACACAGAGCCTATATTATAAAATGAACCCTTGATACCATCCACATGTCCAGAAACAGTGCCATCCATTTGTCAGGTGAGATTGTTGGTTTCAGTTCTTCACTCCTAAATAGTATTATACAGCCAGCCTTGACATGGTCCAGTGGTGTTGGGAGAATATCTTGCCAGCCAGAGCCTGTGAACTTAACCCTGTGGATTCTTTGGGCCAGCTGATTTTATTTATTTTTCTCTTTTCCCTTTCTTCCTTTCTCCTCCCCTTCCCTAGAGTTACCCTTTCCATTTGAACGTTTTGTACTTACTTCACAGTACCTATTATACAATTTCCTCTTGAGACATTTCTAGGTAAATGAATACACCTTGAGAGTATACTCATAGGTGAAATAAATTGGACACTCATGTTCAAATACTGCCTGCTTTCTCCACTGTGAGAAATTGGAAAAATAAATAAGGCCAGTCAGATTTAGTAGATATTTTGTAAGTAAGTGCTTAAAAAATACTTCCATTTTTGTTTCCTGTTTTTCATCATATGATATACATGCTTCAAGCATCCAGTGGTGCTTTCATTTGTGAATCAGTAGGTATGGTGGCACACACCGGTTATCCTCACACTTGGGAGGCTCACTTAGGAGGCTCTCCACAAGCTTGAGGACAGCCTGGGCTACATAGTGAGTTCAGAGTCTTGTGAACCTAAGACCCTGACTTTGAAAACCAAAGCAAATCAAAACAAAAGATCAGTTGGCTGGGTAGAAGCAAGCCTATTGAGCCCTGTTGCATTGGCCAAACCCAGCCAACTGACTTGTGAGCCAGCAACAAATACTTCATTGTATACATCATAATTTTCAGAATTTTTAAACAGTATTTTGGAGACAACAGACAACTGACAGTGTCGTTCACTTTGCCCCAGAATTAAGTCTCAGTAGAATTCTCTCCCTTCAATTTGTTTGTAGTGCAACAATAGGAAGATATATTCACATTTTAATTTTGATGAGTTTGCATCCTTTATCAGACCTAAATGACTTCTTATTTTCTAGTCAGTTTTATCTGACAATTAATTTTAACAGAGTAATTGATTTAATTATTAAGATAAATGAGGAATTATATGTCTGTCTACATGGTGTGTTATATACATGGTAAGAACATTTTCATTACAAAAGCAAACATCACTATGAATTTTAAATGACTGTTACCCACTGAGATTTTGCAACCCCTATTTGGAATTTAGAATTATTTATCATTAATAGCATACTAAAGCGGATTGGATTCCAGCTGGAGTCACATTAGATGCAACTCAGACATCAGATAAAAAGATGAGATAAGAATGGCTATGATTTTATCATTTGGTTTACTTATACCCTTAACCAACCAACAGAAACTACCCCTTTCACCTCGATAAAAATATTACTTTCTTAAAGTTGTGTTAGTATTATTACTTCATTGTAAAAGAATTTAATAAATGTTACTATCTGAACCTTAAAGTAAAGAATATTTACTGGGTCCTGTAGGAAAAGTGGGACAGATGTAACCCTACTTTAGAATTCTTGACTTGCAAGAAAGTAATATTATCTTTACTAGCAAACTCATTATACCCTAAGTAATGATAATAGATCTGGGTTGCTATGTAACATGGTTTTGTATTTCCACTGTCATGGTGCAAGGTCTTATTCTGTGATCATAACACTTAATAAGATTTCAATGAAAATGGCTTTTGATTTATTATCTTTAGCTATCCACAGAAACCCCCAGTCCAAAATTCAAGAAGCAAAGAAAGGAGGGAAAGAAGAAGAGAAAGAAAGAAATCCTCAAGGGAATCTAAAACTTATTTGTGCCCATCTGGGGGGGGGGGATGGCTAAATGTAAAAGCTTCAGAATGAACTTGTAGGACATCTTTTAAAGGCTGGCATGAAACAGCTGTACTGCTTTCTGTGGCTCACTGCTGTTGGTGTGCTAGTTGTGTGCTATGTCTATATGCAAAAGGATGACACAGAGATAATGGAATGTAAATAGTGATAACCATGTGGGTGGCATCTCTAGGCTGTTTGTGGTGGTCAGATCACTCTCTAACCCTTCTGGCTTTCTGCTCCGCTGTCACTGGTAGCCAGCACTGCCAATGCAACACTCTGCAAGTGCCTAGTGGAGAGCACGTCCTATAAAATGCTGTACCCACTTGACTTGTGTGTTTCACATGCCAATAGCAAAACTTTACATCCCTCTCAAAGACCTTGAATGGGAGTTAACTTTTGAAAGGCTTTGAGAAACCTGTGATAAATCACTGCCTCAAAATAATAGAAAGCCTCAGGATCCGTCCACATTCAATAGCTGAAAGTGTATCAGACTGATCTGATACAGGGAGAGCACATGGGGTTGTTTGTGTTTGTTTGTATTCTGGAGCCTACCATGAATAGGCACAACCCTGGGCCAGACATTCTCAGGAATAAGCAGCAGTTTGTGGACCAATTGTTCAAAGAGATTGCAGGCTGCCTAATACAGTTTGTGGCCCCTTGACCACATGCGCACTGCAGTTTGATGCCAAGGGTTGTGATCTCACGTCTGTCCTCATTGTTGGGCCTGACATACACAGACAAAAATAGGGGAGTGGCTAGTCCACAACTTTCCAAATGGTCTGCCATACAAAGCCCCAGGCCCATTATGTTTCCTTTTCTGTCCATTAAATGATTATAATTTATGCTCATAACAGAGCCTAAATTGACCAGTGGCCAGGGGTTCAATTTCCAGGCCTGCAATGCTGACTCCGCTGGCCCCACATCCCGGGCATGCTGAGAGGGTGCTTGAGACTCGGCACATCATGGCATGGGCCTGTAATCCCAGCATTTGGGAAGCTGTATGCATGAGAATCACTATGAGTCTGATCTAGTAGTGAGACCCTGAACACTCTCAAGACCTTTCCCTAAAATACAGAAAGAAAAAAAAAATCAAAACCTAAACTCTTGAATGCAGGAGGATTGTTGTGAGTTCGAGACCAGCCTGAGCTACAAAGTGAGCTTAAGGCCAGCCTGAACTGCATAGTGAGACCCTGTCTCAAAAAAGACAAAAAAATAAATAAAAAAAAAAAAAAAAAAAAAAAAAAAATTTAAGGTATTTTCATAAAGCTTCTCTAGTCTACTCTAGTAGGAAAGAGTAAAAACAAACAAAAGACCTGTTATTGCTAAATACTAACAAAGCAATTTCTAGTTCTGAATTTCTGTGTGGTCTGAATTTATCTGTTTATATTACTTTTCATGACAATATATTGCTTATTTCTTTATTAAATGTATTTCAGCCAATATAAAAGAGCAAACATACACATAATAAAGGATACCATGTGAATTCTAATATATTCTTTCGAGTTTATATTCTACTGTATAAGTAAAGAAGGTTTCTATAGAAATCTTTATTTTTGTTAATCTCTGACTGAAAATTAAGTGAAATTGCTCTTACATTAAACAGGAAGTAATGAATAACCATTTTGTGACATTAGTTTCTTAGTATTAGTTTACTGCTTTACTTCAAGATAATTGGTTTTTGAGAAGTTTAATCTGCAATGAATTCTTGCCGCTAGTAGTTCTTGCCTTTTGGTTCCTTTCAGGGAATGAACTTAAAATACATAAAATGTATCTCAAATATAATTTCTAAAATATTTTAATATCAGTGGTTTAATATTATCTAAAATGATTAACTATCCACTGTGGAGTATCACAGTAAAAACATAAATTTAAGATACTGACATTATTAAACTACCTATAATCTACATGTTTTTTGAAATTCTGTATCACTTCTAATTATTTTTTATTCTTTTTAAAATGAAAAATTAAAGTTCTTTTTTAAATTAATAGTGCTGCTTACATAAAGTTTCTGAAACTTTTCTATTTATGTCAAAATTAAGATACATTTTTTGTTTTTGTGATTGATATATATTAAATTTTGAATTGAACCTCAACAATTTAGAGTGTAATTCAAATTTTTTAAAGTTTTCAACATTTTGATCTCTAATTTTTTGAGATTGGTCTTTATTGCCCAGAAGAAAAAAAATATTTTCTTACTTGTGACTCTCCAAGCATTTTTCTAATTTTGCTTATACATTACCAGTATCAGAGAAAAAAAATGTCATTTAATGTAATAATTCTGTTTCCACCACCACTTACCCTCACATGCGCTTGCTCGTCACTCACCTTCTTGTCTGTACTGTGTGAAGATGGCGATAAAATAAAGTGATTCCCTGCTGTTAGCATGAGCTTCTGATCCCAACTGTAGGAAATAATCACATTCTGAATTTTATAAGATCCAGTTGGCCCAAAATCTTTCCTGCTTTTAATAATAACCCAGTGCATTTTTAGAAGACTAAAACAAATGCAGAAAATAAAGCACCTTTTAGGTGTCATATCCTTCCTTTCATTGTTGTAAAAAAAAATTTAAAAAAAAAGTATTTAGTTATAAGAAAAGTTTTATCCCTTAGAATTTACTTAGGCAAAAATTAACAAGAATTTACTTGGATTAAGTTTATAAAATATTCTGGCAGAATTGCCACGTATGGCTTCTACTTTATATATAAAAAAATCTTTTTCATTTTTCTTTCTTAAAGCCCTTTTGTTTGAGTTTTGGTAAGTGACAAAATGATTGCATGTGAAACATAATTCTTGCATAAAGTAAGCTGCTCATAACACAGACTAATTACACATTTGGGAGGCAAGGCAAAGACATCCAGAGCTTGTTCGTGCTGAGCCAAAAGCACAGCATTTAATGAAATGAAGGCCATAAAAGGTTCAGCATGGATGCTTTCAGGTCTGACCTGGCCTTCTGAGAAATTGCACAGTGGTCCCATGGACTGGTGCGTCCCCCTGGGCTTTGCAAGCCTAGGTTATTACCACTCCTGTGCATGAATCAAACACTCCTTTGTAGCCCAAGACATTTGTGTTTCTAGAAATGGCCCCATTTGGAACACTCTTAACCTAATTATATGGATGTCTCCTGAATTATCCGTCTTCCTGTCTCTTCCTATCACACCAAATAATTATCTTTGGTATTTGTTTTTAAAAAATGATTAATGGAAATGGCAGGATCTGACTATGTAGACTTCTCCACTTCCTTTCTATTCTAGACCCTATTCCTTCCTCTCCAAAGGACAAAGTAAATGAAACAGAAAGGCCCTCCCATTTGCTAGTTATGTTCTATGTAGCCTGGCCATTGCACGTACGTGCTTGATAAAATCTTGTCAAATGATTATGGTTTTCCAGGTGGCTCTTGTCATTCAGGCCAGAATGAACCAGTCTCACATCTGAATTCCAACTGTAACTGGTTATTCTTTGTGTTAGGAAGAGAAATATCATGGCAGAGAACAAAGCAAGAGAATGGGGTTATAGAAAAAGCAATAAGGACGTGAAGGGGATATACATTTATATGTGAAAATAGATATTATATATATTCTCCTATATCATATATATTCTATATCAAATATATCTTAGATAATGTAGGAAAAAATATATTTAAGGTATATGTATGAGAAAAATATATCTCAGAACAATAGGTATAGAAGTTCAAGGATAGTAAAATTACAAATTATGAGAGAAAAGAAATCATTTGGTTTTGTATTTTTTATTAATAAAATAATATATATCTTATCCTTGTATTTTAAAATGAAAACTGGTCCACTGTTGGGTTACAGAGTCAATTTTAGTAAATTGTAATCAAATTGTAAAAGTAAAGTTGGCTAGCTTAGAAAGCACCAAAAGGAGTTGTGCTCTGGGAAAGTATTGCCTTGTGGAAGCTGCACTGCATGCTCGCTTGTGTGTGGTGCCTGCAGATGTGCATGAGGACACATGAATGGGCATGCATGAGTGGATGTATAGACAATGCGGCTTTCAGTACTGGATCACAGTACTGCCCCAGCTTGAGGTGTGCCATAAAGATTGCTGGGAGCGATTTCCGCTTAAGTCCAGGGTACCTGGTACACTTTGCCACCATGCACAGGCCACCATCCATCACAAGCATCAGCTCATGTCCACCTCTGTGCCCTCCTTAGGACCTCATATGTGAGTGGGCAGTGTTGTCTCTGGAGCAGGAAACATAATTTTTTTAAAAAGGGAAATTGTACTCTATTTCTTTTAAGGTTAGAACTTCATTAAACTTACCATAAAATCCTTATTCCTTTGACACCTTTTACTTTTTATAATTATATTTAATATAAATGTTTTTGAACTCTTGAATCAAATATAGCCACAGCAACTTACTCATTTGCTTATTGGAGCTTTGATGTCTTAAAAGCACATTCACAGATACACATTTATAAGTACACACAAATACACACATTGAACACTTGGTTCATTTGTCCAAAAATATTTATCACATGCCTGTTTGTGAATCTGACACAGTGTAAGCACTAGGGATACATTCATGGGGTCGAGGGAACAGAATAGGAAAGTTCCTGCTTTCAAAAGACATTGTAAAAAGAAGTAAGTATATTTATCACAATGTGTGATAAGTGACATAAAAAAAACAAAACAAGATAATAGAAAATGTGGAGTAGTGTGGAGAGGCATTAAGACTATTTTAAATTGGATGATCAAGAAGAACCTCACTGATAATGTGACATTTAAGCAGAGAATTGTAGGAATGAAAGAATATGGTTGGCAAAACTAGAGAGATGTTCACTTGCAGGGAAAGGCCATGTAAAGGAATTGTGCAGAAAAACGTGGTTGCATTGAAGAAAAGAAAGAAGGCTCAGGAGGCAGAGTGTAGGAGTAGCAGGAGCAGCTCAGAAAGGGCAGCCAGAGCACTGGCTTAGTAAGAAATTGTAGAACATCAAAGGTCTGACTTTTTCTTGGAATAAAGTGGGAAGTCCTAGACGGTTGTGAATATTTATTTTAATATAACTTCCTTAACAACCATATTTGGAAATGGTAGAAAAGTAATAGCAGAAAAGTAGAAGAGGGCAATGAGAAGAACAGCATGCTATAGATGATCTCAGGTCAGAGGCAGTGGTAGAAATGGCCAGATGATAAGGTTCTGGGAGTCCTCGTGAGAGTACAGGTGACAAGAGATGCTTTTATGAGTTAGTTATGAAATAGAGGTAAAAGGGGAGTGGTGACAACAGTAGTGCCTCATGGTGGTTGAATAGGATAGTATGTCAGCTTCTAGTACTATAGACAACCACTGGGAAAATAACAAGGTAGAAAGTATTAATTATTGAATCTTTGATGTAATGCAGGTATAAAATATAAGATACACAAACGGCTACACTATTTTATGATAAGAGACATACGGTATAATAATGTCTGTAAGTATGATATCATGTATGCACCTTACAGGATACCAAAACATTATGAAAACAGTTTGCAATGTATTAATTTATCAAATCCATCTTGTCAAGGTATCTTAAAAATGTCTCATTGATATTTGTACTTCAATAAAACAAAAATTAAAAAAAATAAAAAATGAAAAAAAATAATAATTAGCAGTGTAGTATATTGAAAATGCCTGCTATACCTTCATACATTTTTTTCTTTTAGCAAATACTTTATCTTTTAGAAAACACTGGCCCATTTGTAATAATTGAAATTTGGAAACACACACACACACAAAAAGAAAAATAGCGATAGCTAATGCTGTACATAATTCAGTTTTAGGTATTTTATTTTATTTTTTTCTGTACACCTAGATGTAATGAGGGCAAGGGGTAGATAGTGAGGGCAAGTGTGTTTGTAAGGTGTATTACAAATTTCTCAATGTGTTATATAATTGAAATATGCTATATGCAGAAACTTGTTTTGCTTTATGTTTTATCCTATTCTCACATGATTAAATATTTGCAATACTATTTTATATAATTCTGTTATTCTTAATGAACGGAGAAGAATAAAACTAGCATATGGCTCAGGATCACTAGCCTGATGAAGCCCATATGACAGCTACATCTTTTCTTCCAAAGTCTTATATAAATAAAAGGAAGCATTTTGTAAATGTGCCAATAAATTTGGTATTTTCTCTCACCTTTCCTATTCTGTTCATCTCACAGGGATCGTATTTATGCCTCTGGAAAATTAGCTGCCATATAACTGACTATAACGGAGTCTGTGGTTCTTCAGTAATTCATTCTTACTGTCAGCCCTAGTCCTAAACCTGTGAGCCTAAGATCTTGCCAGTCTCAGCTATGTCTCCTTCCATCCCTTCCTAGAACTTGGGGACATACCAGCAAGTAGCAGTGTAGTGAGAAGCTGCTGAAGTGCTGCTTTGGACCCCAGTTTCCTTGAATTTTGACTATACTAGGTAATTGTTGATTCAAAGCAGTGGTTTTCATGTGGTCACTTTGGCAGTACTTAAACTAAAACATCAAAGCAGTGGTTTTCTACTGGAGATATTTGATGTCTGAAGGCATTTTGCACTGGCTCTCCCGTGATTCCCACTCCAGCACCAGCCTTACCTGTTTGGATTATCATTGTCACCACCCTCCTCCCCTTGTCTGCCTAACTAGCATCATCACGGATTTCATGTGGATATCTGTGGAGTAAAAATCAAGGGATACCCCTGACACAATGTGGGAAAACCTCTTGTCTGAAAGGTAGGGAGCCAGGGAGGATCTGAGTTTTGGATGCAACACAGCCCTAGGACTCATTCTCCCTCTAACATCCTTGACTATGGACACTTGGGAATACTTTATCTTATTTCCAGGTGCTGTATAATATTTTCTGGCAAGATTTGAGTTTCATTTTTAGAGTTGTTGGTTGAACCAAGATTATTAGAAAGAGGTATTCAGCATATTGATTTTTTTTTTTTTTAACATTAGGTAAAGCAGTATTTATTTGTAACAGAGGAAATGGGTGGGTTAACTACCATAATAACTTCCTTCACCATTGGGAATTTTGCTTTTATTAGACATCAGTAATTATGGCTTGTGTCTGGTACAGCATAAGAAAGATATAAAGCATAGCTGTAGTTGGTGAAGAATGTAAAATTGCATATTGTCTTACTACCATTATAAAAATCCACCTTGGAATTTTTTGTGACTAAATCACACCATGATGGTCCACAGAAACTTGGACCTCAGGATATAATATGTTGTAGCACTGAGTAGTACGACAAATTCAAACTCATGAAATTAGAAAGCAGTTTGCTGGTTGCCAGGGACTAGGGAAACAAAGTAGATGTTAGGCAAAAGACACAGCATTTCAGTAGTAGCAGAAATTAATTCCTGAGATCTGTTGTGCTTGATGATGACTGTAACAGCAATGCCTTGTATTCTTAAAAATCGTAGAGAGCAGACTTTAGAGAATCTCTTCACATAATAAGCACGTGAGGTATCACATGTATTCATCAGCTCGATTTGCTATTTTACTATATGTACATATTTTAGTTCATTAGATATACCATATATGTGTATAGCTTATCTATTTAAAAAATAATTTTTAAGGCTGAGGAGAAAGCTTGGTAACATAAGTGCCTGCCTGGCAAGGGTAAGATCTCAAGTTCAATCCCTGGTACCACATGCATGTCAGCCCCAGAACTGGGCGTGGTGGTGCACGCCTGGAATCCCAGCACTGGACAGGCTGAGACAGGAGGATCACTAGAAGTCCAAACTGTGTAATGAGATCCTGTGTCAAAAATAAATAAATAAATAGAAAAACAATTTTTAAAGCATGAGTGTAATTTACTCAACAGTTTATTTCTCTAGAAATGGCAATTTGAAAGTCAGGGCTTCTGGTGAAAATGGGTGTAGAGTAATGGAGAACATGGAAATGTGGCAGACAGCTCAGAATCCTTCACTACAAATAAAGGCAGATTCCAACCCAGAAAACATTCCAAAGCTTTACAAAGCTCCACTGTTGACAGATCTTGTGCACTAACTATAAGTCTGGAGCTTCGCCTCTGTACACCTCTTTCTTTATCTGTATAATGGGCATGGTAATGCATCTGGAGGTGTCTCTAGGAAGAGTAATTGTATTACTGCCCATAAAGCTTTTAGAATGGAACTGACCAATCCAATCATTGTTGGCTCCCAGTTTATCATTTCTGTTGTACTTTTGGCTTTCAGATTTCAGCGACTTACAAAAGATTACTTTCAAATAAAAAGATAACCATGACGTTTCCTTGTCTTTATTTTGCTTGTACATTTAGTTAACAGATGGTGTGGGTGCAAAATAACAATGGCTATGAATTTCCCTGAGAAGCAAATATATTTGCCAAAGAAGAACATGTTTAATTGCAGAATAAATGGCGTGAGGGTACAGTTGCATGCCACATACTGGCATGTTCGTGACACTTGGCATATAGGATTGGTCCTGTAAGATTTTATGCCACATGACAACACAACATTCTTGGTTTGTGTGAGTTCATGCTGTGTTGCTCACAAGAGAATTCTCCTGTCCATGCATTTTTAGAATGTGTCCAGCATTAAATGACATGTGACTATTTCTAAATAGAATTACTCATTATATTTTTCTCTCTGTAAAAGAAATACCACCCTCAAATTTAAAGACCCAATCCAGAAATGGGAATCTGAGATGAATACACACTTCTCAGAGGATGTAATTAAAGAAGTGAATAAATATATGAAAAAAATACTCCACATTGCTAGCCTTCCATGAAATGCAAGTTAAAAACCACACTGTGATACCATCTCACTCCAGAAAGAATGGCTATCATAAAGAAGTCAACCAAAAACAAATGTTGGAGAGGATGTGGGAAAAAGGGAACCCTTTGCTACTGCTGGTGGGAATGTAGACCAATGCAACCATTGTGGAAATCAATGTGAAGACTCCTCACAAAACTAGGACTCAGAATCCCATTCAAGCCGGCTGTCCCCCTACTGGAATTTTCCCATAGGAACTGAAAATGTCATATCATAGTAATATATGTTTACCATTGTTTATAGCAGCACAATGTATGATAGCAAAATCTTGGAAACAACCAAGATTTCCATCACATGTGGAATGGTTGAAAAAGATTTGGTATTTCTATACAATGGAGTATTACTCAGCTATAAAGAATGATAAACTTGTAGCATTTATATTGAAGTGGATGCCACTTGAACATCCTCCTAAGTGAAATAAACCAGACACACATGTGTAAATATCTTTTTTTATTTTTGTTTTTATTTATTTATTTATTTGGTGGAACCGGGGACTGAACTCAGGCCCTTGCACTTGCCAAGGAAGCCTTTATTCCACTGAGCCATCTCCCCAGCCTCATGCAAATATCTTATAGTCACTCTAGTATAAGAAATAAAAAGAAGAAATACAAATAGAAAGGTGTAAGAACAACTAAAAGGTATTTAGACAGATAGGATAAATTGAACTGCATATGTTGCAGGGTAATAATCAGTTTTCCTTCTGGATGGTTAACAACCAAAGTTTGCAGATCAAAAATTGGAGAAATGGAAGGACTGCACGGTCAGCTAATTTTTGGCCCTAGTCTTCCAAGGTCAGTGAAGACTCAGGACATAGCAGAACCTGTACTGTAACATCATGGAACTCAGTTGTGCCCCAAATTTTCTAAACAAGGAGATTGTGGAGCCACAGAGGAATGTGATCAGTGATCTATAGTGTGCCTGGGGAGAGTCACATGGAGAGAAAACTTTCTCTCAGGCTTTCACAGAGAGCAAATTGGTCAAGCAATGGCCGTGAATCATCTGCATGGCTGACACTGACAAAGGATCTACAAAGTGAGGTACAGAATTACAGCACAAACCCTGAGGGGACTTGACTGACCTCATGAGATACAAAAGTTATATTTTTTGTTATATGAATATTGCTTTATCTCAGTCTTAACCATCCAGCAGAAAAGTATAGAAATGAGGTATATAAAATAGTGCCATAATAATAAGTTGATCTGTAAATGGCTCTAGTCAACAACTTCTTTGGGTAACCCAGTATCATTTTGTACTGGTGGACTGTGTTGGATTGATTTGCAGAATTCAAGCACCCATAATAATTGAATGACAATAGAATACCCATTTTTGATAGGACTAAAAAAAGGAGGGGGATACTAAGGAAGAACCATTCTGTGTCTGTATAAACAGTACAGTTAGGATAAATATGCTCTACTTTTGCATAAGCCTATGAGAAGAAAGATTTGCACTAATAGTGTTTGGACAGTATATCCTGTCTGCTTCTTGTACTATGGATAACCACTAGGAAGATAACAATGGAAAAAGTATTAATTATTAAAACTATACTATAACTCAGCTTTTAAAAAAGATAGGTATATAGCTACATTCTCTTAATTCACAGGTTAGAGGCATCTGCTCTAATAGTGTTTGTAGAAAGAGTATCATGTATGCACCTTGTACAACAAAAAGCGACTATGAAAACAATGTGCAATGTATTAATTTTTTAATCTGTCCTACTAATTTGATTTGAAACTGTCTCATTGCTATTTGTTCTTCAATAAAATAAAATAAGATATAAAGCTCAGTAAAAGAAAAAAACAGATAAAA
This sequence comes from Ctenomys sociabilis, assembly GCA_004027165.1. Classification (NCBI taxonomy): domain Eukaryota; kingdom Metazoa; phylum Chordata; class Mammalia; order Rodentia; family Ctenomyidae; genus Ctenomys; species Ctenomys sociabilis. Next base: position 5,638 of record PVKA01005160.1, on the reverse strand, counting down.
ACCCAGAATGCCTTCTAGTTTTCTCCCTTGAAGTATTTACAAACATATAATCACAGTAGTTATTTAATTTATACTTTAATTCAGTAAAGCTGCATTAGACTGAAGTTAACCAAATCCGAGAGAGACCTGGAAACATAAATGACTGGGAAAAGTAACAGATTATAAATTGAGAGTTCTGTGAAACAGAGATGAAAGCTAATTATTAGCAGTAATTTCTGGCATTCTGATGGGGTAAAAGACAGTGAAGTCACAACAAAGAATAGAATTTTGATTTTTAAAGAGTAATAATATGAGTTAGTTTAAAAGAACTAACCTATAATAGGTTTCTTCAATTGAGCAGTAAAGTTCCATTTCTTTGAATAACCTGTTTTTAATATCTTTACAGCTAACCTCACTCAGAATAAAATTAAATGAACTACTTCTTTAAAAGTGTCATGTGAATTCTCTCTGTTTCGTTAAGGGTTAAAAATGTCATGTCAGTAGATCTGGCTATGATCAGACCCCTTAATTCTGTTTTAATTATGGGTTCTTTGCTACTTCTGATTTCCTACTTATTCCTGACTGACATTCAGACATTCGTAGTAATTTTTTAAATATGTAATTTCACATGAGAGTACCCTCCAAGTGACCCTAAGATGAGCGGTTCTAGACATAATTATAGAGAGGAAGGAGCTGCTGGCCAGGAGTGACTTGATGGCTTCCAGGAGTATCTCATTTTCAAATGTTCCAGTTAAGCACAGTGGCGGATCCATGTTTCTGCAGGCTGGTGGGGAGCACAGGAAGGACATGGACAGAGGCGTCATGTGTATAGCACGTGTTTATTTCCATTGCTGTGTCTTTGAAATCATTACAAACGCAGTGTGCTTTGCCACATCCTTCTCCTGGACACGTGAACCCTGGGAGTGCCTTTTGCCATGGTATTCCACCTTTCTTGGGAATAACTGGCTTGTGGCTGCAGACCTGTCAGACATGAATATTTGCTGTGCAAAATCATTTTGCTAACATCTAAAAGCTGGTTGACATTTGTATGTTTTAAGGTTCAGGCTTAAAACATGAGTTTGTGACAAACTGGATTCGAATTCAGTGATTTGCATTATAAATCACTTTCCTCTAACTTTGCAGTAATAGTTTTTCAGGTTCTGTGTCCTACTGACAGCTTTCACCGAGAACATCATTTCTGTGGTAAATGGCATGTTTTAAATTATAGAAGTGAAATGATTTGAAATGTTAACCACACTTCTACCCTAAGCTTCATTGTATCATATGTAAGATGAAGATGTTGAGATGATATCTCTAAGATAACTTCTGACACTGACTTTTCCTATGTTTTCCACTAAAATGTTCAGCATTTTAAATATAAGAGTAATTCACTGAATGTCCTGTTTATGGAATATTGTATATTGTATGCCTCTGCCTTGCCAAATAGTTCTCTCCATGAACCATCACCAAATGTCACCTCCTGAGAGCTCTGTCCTGCTGGATGCACATGGTGGTAGCATCCTGCAGAGAAAGGAACTGATGCCAGGAGCAGGATTATACCTGTTTATCCATCCTTTTTTACCATCACTCTGTATTTGTCACCTGAGAATATGAATATTACCTTGCTTCTTCATCTTCACATGTCTCATGTGCATTTTCTAACAGAAAGGAGAACCTGACTGTTATGCACTCTCCCTGGAGACGAGTGAGCAACTCACATTTGAGATCCCCCTGAATGATTCTGGCTCTGCTGGCCTTGGGGTGAGCTTGAAAGGGAACAAAGCCCGAGAAACTGGAACGGACTTGGGGATCTTTATCAAATCCATCATCCGTGGAGGTGCTGCTTATAAGGTGAGGAGCTTATGTTTTCACCCGGTGAGGCTCCTGGGAGATGTGGCTGTTGTTGTTGGGGTCTGCATGGAGGAGGTGGGGAAGATTTGAGACTACTAAGGATTTCTGGAGCTGCAAAAATGTGTATGTGAACACATCTCAAGAACAGTTGCCTACTTTTATATTGTAGGTAGTTAATTTCACATCCTAGAGATAGTTCTAAAAACTCATTGCAATTAACATTATTTTTGCATCCTTTTCTATTACTCCATTAGAATTCCTCTGAATTTGTAAACGAGCAGAACTGAGCCTAAATATAAACAATCAAAAAAAAAAAAACAAAAAACAAGTGAACATAAAGATAACAAATGTGAAAACTATACTTGCAAGAATGAGATTCAGTATACTAAGATGATTTTAGTATAAAGGTTTTTATCATGTTTTGTGCCTTGTGAAGATAAATGTGCTACCCAGAATGCATATTTACATTTGAACACTTGAAGGTGCTTATATGTTTCAAAGCTCCTTCACACTGAGCTAATCACGTGGAGTGATGGTTAACTACATCTCCTGTGCTCAGATCCAGCTTTACCGCTTTCTACCAAGGACATTTCCCAGCTGTCCCAATGTACATTGCCGCGGTGTTTGTCTTTACAAATGTGCACTATTACTATCACTGCTGCTCCAGCAAAGACACTAACTGTGGTGACGAAACTTTTATTTTTTTTAATTTATTTTTTATTTTATTGAAGTACAAATATCAATCAGTTTTAAGACAACTTAACAAGTCAGATTCGATAAATTAATACATTGTAAACTGTTTTCATACTGTTTTGGTATTGTACAAGGTGCATACATGATATTATACTTATGGACATTATTATAGCAGATTTCTCTTATCAGTAAATTAAGAGTGTAGCTGTTTACTTATCTTATTTTTATACCTGAATTATATCAAAAATTCTTTTATTTTATTTTATTTTATGATATTGAACTACAAATGTCAATCAGACAGTTTCAAGACACCTTAATACAGATTCAATAAATTAATACATTGCAAACTGTTTTCATAATGTTTTGGTATTGAACAAGGTGCATACATGATATTATATTTACAGATATATTTTAGCAGATATCTCTTATCAGTGAATTAAGATTGTAGCTGCTTACTTATCTTATTTTTTTATACCTGAATTATATCAAAAATTCAATGATTATTTTCCTAGTGGATGACCGTAGTACCAGAAGCCGACATAATATCCTTTCCAACCACCATCAATGCAAATCTTGCCTCTCACAGGATTATGTAGAAGCACAGCATTATCTATCCCAACTGTACTGTCTATACACACACATCAAGATTTTACCATTCTACAAATGTCAACACCTGTCAAAGGTGGGCACTCTACTGTCATTCAAATACCTTAGGTGCTTGAACTTGACAACACAATCCAACACAGTCCACCATTCCACAACAATAGAGAGTTATTCAAAGAAGTTGTCAACCATAGCCATTTACAGCTCAGCTTAATATTATGTCCCTGTGATGTATACTTCATTTTTATACGTTTCTGCTGGATGGTTAGGACCTAGATAGAGCAAGACTTATATACCAACACTTGTACTTTATGTTTCTTCTGCTGTCACTGAAGTCCGCTCAGGGTTTATCTTGTAGTCCTGTACATTATTCTGTAGATCCTTTGTCTGTGTCAGCCATACAGATGATTCACAGCCATTGCTTGACCAGTATGCTCTCTGTGAAAGCCTGAGAGAAAGTTTTCTCTCCATGTGACTCTCCCCAGGCACACTATAGAACTTTGATCTCTTTCCTCTGTGGCTCCATAATCTCCTTGTTCAGAAAATTTGGAGCTCAACTGAGTTCCATGATGTTGCAGTACAGGTTCTCCTATGTCCTGAGTCTTCGCTGACCTTAAAAGGCTAGAGCCAAAATGTTGGCTGGCCTTGTGGCTCTTCTATTTCTCCATCTCTGATTTGTGAACTTAGGTTGTTAACCATACAGAAGAAGAGCTCATTAGTATCCTGCAGCATATGCCTTTCACTTTGCCTTATTGGACTCATTGATTTTAGTTGTTGTTGTACGTTTTCCTTTTGTATTTCTGCTTTTTGCTTGTTACACTAGGGAGACTATACGATATTTACACATGTGTGTCTGGTTTATTTCACTTATGAGTATATGTTCAAGTGGCATCCACTTCAGTACAAATGCTACAAGTTTATCATTCTTTATAGCTGAGTAATACTCCATTATATAGAAATACCACATCTTTTTCAACCATTCCTCATGTGATGGACATCTTGGTTGTTTCCAACATTTTGCTATCACACATTGCGCTGCTATAAACATAGGCACACATATATCACTATGATACAATGTTTTCAGTTCCTTTGGGAAAATTCCCAGTAGGGAGATAGCCTGCTTGAATAGGATTTCTAGTGCTACTCTTTTGAGGAGTCTCCACACTGACTTCCACAATGGTTGTACCAGTCTACATTCCCACCAGCAGTGGAGAAGTGTTCCCTTTCCTCCACAACCTCTCCAACATTTGTTGTTGGTTGATTTCCTTATGACAGCCATTCTTTCTGGATGAGATGGTATCTCAGTGTTGTTTTCATTTGCATTTCATTAATGGCTAGCGATGTGGAGCATTTTTTCATATATTTATTCACTTCTTTAATTTCGTCCTCTGAGAAGTGTGTATTCATCTCAGATGCCCATTTCTGAATTGGGTCTTTAAATTTGAGGGCCCTGTTATATCTTGGTTCTTTATATATTCTAGATAGTAGTCCTCTGATTGCTTATTAGTTAGGATTTTTACAAAATTTGTGGGTTGTCCTTTCACTCTGTTGACAATTTCTTTTGACATGCAGAAGCTCCTTAAGAAGAGTTGATCCCAGTTGTTGATTCTTTCAAGTGCTTCCCGAGCGAATATTTGTTTGTTCATGAACTCTTTACCTACCCCTATGTCTTCAAGAGTTCCTCCTATTTTCTCTTCCAGGAGATTGAGTGTTTCTGTTTTAATGTTTAGATCTTTAATCCATTTTGACTTTAACTTACTACATGGTGATAGAGCTGGGTTAAGTTTTAGTTTTCAGCATGTAGAAAGCCATCATTTCCAGCACCATTTGTTAAAGAGTCTATCTTTCTTCCAGTGAGCTTGTGTAGCCCCTTTGTCGAAGATAAGATGGCTGAGTGTTTTCATAGATGCCTCTGCGTCTTCTAATCTATTCCATTGATCCTCGGGTCTATTTTGTTGCCAATGCCATGTTGATTTTATCACAGTGGCTTTGTAGTATAATTTCACATCAAGAATTGTGATGCCTCCTGCCTTGTCTTTATTGGCCAAGATTGCTATTCTAGGTCGGTTTTGGTTCCAAATAAATTTTAGGATTGATTTCTCTATGTCTGGGAGGTATGTTGGTGGCAGTTTGATAGGGATTGCATTAAATCTGTACAGCAATTTTGGGAGTGTGGCCATCTTCACAATGTTGGTTCTTCCTATCCAGGAGCATGGAATATCTTTCCATTTTCTGAAATCCTCTATAATCTCTTTTCTTAGGGTGTTGTAATTTTCCGTGAAAAGATCTTTGACTTCATTGGTTAAGTGAATCCCAAGGTATTTCATTTTCTGCGGTGCTATTGAAAAGGTATTGTTTCAGCTGAGCATGGTGGCGCATGCCTGTAATCCCAGCACTCGGGAGGCGGAGGCAGGAGGATTGTTGTGAGTTCGAGACCAGCCTGAGCTACAAAGTGAGTTTAAGGCCAGCCTGAACTGCATAGTGAGACCCTGTCTCAAAAAGACAAAAAAAA
>PVKA01005159.1:0-92816 GCA_004027165.1 Ctenomys sociabilis | reverse complement strand
CCAAGGAGAGAGGGCACTCTTGCTTCCTAAGGTCCTTCCTCAGTCTCTTCCTCAGCAGTGCCAATAAGAGAGCTTTACTAAGAATTCCTGTAGCAGGGAGGGAGGAGCCATCAGAAGCAGATTACAGGTGAAAGACTGAAGAAGGATCTTCTGCATCCGTGGAGGCATTGAGAAGACAAAGGTGCTGCTATAGAAGGAGTGGAGCCAGTTTTCCTGCCCTTTTCATGATCTGAGGAATCCTGAGGCTGTTACTTGCTCTTGGGTGGGCACTTCTGCTGGTGCACAGGGGGACATTTCTGTTGTGGAGGTGGGCAGGGCTCAGGGCAGGATGAAGGTGGGCAGGGCTCTGGGCACTTGGGAGGTGGGCATGGCTCTGGGCACTTTGGAGTTATGACCACAGGAGGTGGCTGGCAGGGCTGCTTGCACTGTTGCTGTTGATAAGACATGATCCTGGTGTCTCAGAGTCTGAAACAAATCATGGCAGTATTCATCAGAAGGAACTCATGCAGTAAAAGAAAAGGTTATGCAATGCCACAGCATATTATGTCTCTTGCTTAGCATATTCTCTTCTTAAGACTTAATGGATTCTCTTCTTCCACATTGTCAGTATAATTCCCCAGCTTGGGGATAAATGGTATCTCCCCAAAGGATTTAATGGTTACAAGTGCAGAAGTCCTAAGCACCTCCATCCCTGGCATCATTACCTCCTGAGAACTTCATTGGGCAGATAGGAGAAGACAGCAATGTCCGCTCAGGAAGAATTAAAGGATGTCACAACTAATTAAGTCATATATCTTTGAAAGACACACCAAACTATATGAAAAAGAGACAAATACTTAGTTCATCTTCTAATTCAAGTCTACTCTTCCCATTATTCCAGTTTCCTATGTGGATATCAAGTTGTCTACCCAACAAAAGCAAAGGAAGCACACTATATTTTATCCATTTCCCCAGTCCCAAGTTTCCATCAGTTAAGGAACACCCATGCCATAGTCATGATCTGGACACCCAACTTGCTGTTTCAGATAAAATGCAGCCAATAACTAAGGAGAAAAAGAAAGAGACTGAAAGAGAGTATCAGACTCACCAGCTTCTGGAAAGCAGTTTGGGACTCTACTGCCAGATATCTAGCAGCTGTGCACCAGAGAGCCTCTTTATAGGGCTGTCTGTCCCACCCAAGGGGAAGTTAAAGTTCCTGACCATGGGCTGGTCCAGTAATTTCCTCATCGAAATGTAAATCCATCCCTAATTGGCTGGACAGGGATTTTGTAGAATAGGAAATAATGTGCTCCAGGAGGCCCTCACTGGATTACGTGCTTGTGACTCAGAACCTACCTTGGCAGTCTATTTCCTTTGCCTGGTCGCTGTGAGGAAATCAGTGGTTTCCCTAAGTGGTTCTTGAATGCTCTCTTGCTTTATTGGCACAATAAGCTTCTCCTGTTGTTCAACATCCTTGAGGATTAACAAGATCCTTGATGCATTTGCTCTTTTTAAGTTGATAGCCACAATATGGTACTTAATGAAATTTATTTACATGTTCTCTCATCCTCCTATGTAGACAGATGGGCAGACCTAGAATGGCCTGTAGTCTGGTCTCAGTTGCATCTTGAAGAAGCCACATGCCCCGGTCAGGTTGGTCGTGTCAGCCCTGTGATTTGGTATCTTTTTCTATGGACAGCAGAGGAAATTGGTGGACTACATTAGGTGGACATCACTTTTCCATGTATTAACCTGTGTTTTCTTTCACGGAAAATCACCCAGGAACTGACATAATTTTATTTGTCTTTGCAGTTATTTTTTTCCCTGCTCATGGAGGGACCTTTCTCCCAGGAACAACTTTCGTTTCTCTTTGGATTAAGGATGCTGAGTGCTTTCTCCCCTCCTTCCAGCATGGCTGGGCATGTGAGCAATTACAGTTTATTAAATAAATGTACTCCATGACCACATTAAAAGAAGCAGAAGTGAATGAAAGTCACAATGATTCATTTTACACTCAATTCTTGAAGCACGTTCATGTGGTGGTCCTCTCTGAGGTTCCTTGCAGTACAGAGAAAAACGGAGAACCTGAGATCCTCTCTTTAGTGAATAACTAAGAGCAGGTCTGGGGAACCTAGAGGGTCCGACCACCAAAGGTCTGAAACTAGACATGGAGGCATGGACCTACCCTGAGGGTCCATATTGGCTTGCTCACACACTCTTTCCTTTTCATATATAAAGGCAGTTCTTATAAGCATTGTCTGCATGTTAATTCTGTCTACTCTGTCCACTCCCAGCCCTCTCCAACTTCATGCCTCCTCTCGCACTCCTCTGATCTGTCCTAGTGGTCCATTTAGAGAAGGATATTTTTTCTTTTCCTTTTTTTTTGTGGGGGGGGCAGTTCAGGCTGCCTTAATGGAAGATGTGGTGTGGCACATTGAGCTGGGGATTAAACCACTGTCCTCTGCTCCTAACTGAGTTTGCCGAAGCAGTGCTTTAAGCAACCGAGGTAACCCGCAAGATCCCTGTAGTGGTCCATTTTGTCACATCTCGCTCACTCAAGACATAGTTATCCATGCATTCAAAAGTTTGTCCATCACAAGTCTTTTAACTCCTCATGCAGTTAGTGAGAATTATGAAAGACAGTGAAATACATACTTATGTCATGTTGCTAAAGCTTCCTTGTGTTGGCCAAATAATCAGGCAGGCTCTGCAAATGTGGCTTTCTCATTAAGGAAGGAGGAAAAGAGGAAAGGGGAACATTCAAACTGGATACAGAGCTAGCAGTCTGTGCTTAGACCCTACGGGAACACTGAGTCAACCCTGCATCATGTGTGCTTACTTGAGCAGGTGACACTCCCAGAACCATCACTGCTCCTGACAGTAAGAAGAGCTTTTGGTGGAGACCGGCTCTGCCATGATCCTACAGGGACAGGAAGACCTATGGCTGCAGCATACTGAGCCCAAGTGCGCACACCCTTGTCATCAGTGTAGGCTTCATATAGAATTACTTTATCCATGTCAGTGGGCCAAGCGCAGAGTGAAGGGACTTTACCCAATATGTCCCTCACTCTCCCTGACATTACCATGGCTGAAACCCAACTCATTATAGAAAGATGTGATTCCTACTATGCAAAATTTTTGAATATGTACACAGGAGACAGACACAAAAACGTTCACTGGAGCACTGGTTGTATCAGCAAAGCATGAATGTCTTTAAGTCATTTGGTAAGGGAATGAATATTAAATTTGTTCTAGTAATATGATAAAAATGCCGGCCAAGCATGGTGGCGCATGCCTGTAATCCCAGCACTCGGGAGACTGAGGCAGGAGGACTGTTGTGAGTTCAAGACCAGTCTGAGCTACAAAGTGAGCTCAAGGCCAGCCTGAACTGCATAGTGAGACCCTGTCTCAAAAAGACAAAAAAAGGAAAAGTACCTTCATTTATTAGTAATGTCTGCCAAAAGTCACTGGAAACAAGCAACTACAATATTTAAATGGCAATGGAATACCCTTCTCAGACAAAACTAAACAAAAAAGAGGATACAAAAGAAGGACCATTTTGTATCTGTATATTCAAAATAGTTAGGATAGATATACAGCTACTTTCTCTGAATTCAATGAGAAGAAAGATTTTTACTAGAAGTGTTTAGACAGGATATCATGTCTGCATCTTGTAGTATGAAGAAGTACTATGAAGACAACAATATGCAATGTATTAATTATTGTATCTGTAATACTAACCTGTTTTGAAACTGTCTCATTGCTATTTGCTGCTCAGTAAAATTAATTAAAAAAAGAAAAAACGGTAAACATGTTTAATGAAACAGATAAACTATGATCAGTGCAATATTATGGATGGATCTTTGTAGTAGTGAAAAGATGGTGTTCTGGATATGACATAAAATAAAATAGTTATTTTCCCACATGATATAAACAACTAACATAAATAGTCCAACAATGAGGGCCAGGTGGCATAGCTCAGCAGACTAAAGCACCTGCAGGGACCACAGTTCAATGCCCAGCACCACATGCTGCATCAGCCCGGTCCCCAGGTGGGCTGAGCCGGCCAGAGTCTGGATGTGGTGGCGCATGCCTGTAATCCCAGCAATGGGAGGCTGAAGCAGGAGGGTGCCACGAGTCCAAGCTGCTTAGTGAGACCCTGCAACAACCAAATACATTTTCTAAAAATGTAAAGCAATGAGATGGGAAGCTAAGATAGATAGATAGATAGACAGACAGACAGACAGACAGACAGACAGACAGACAGATAGATAGATAGATATAGACAGATAGTAGATAGATAGATGATAGATAGATACATAGATGATAGATAGATAGATAGATACATAGATACATAGATAGATAGATAGATAATAGATTTTCCCCGAGAAGAGACTTTCACTGAAGTCCAAATGAATCAACATGTACACCACAGTGCAGGCATTCCTGAAAGACGGACAAAGAACAAGATGCCCTGGGAAGTGCATTTCTGAGACATCTACACTTGGTAACTGAGGCCTCTGCCCTGTTCTTTGATTCCTTCCAAAATCCCCAACCTGTCACCCCGAGAGCAGGTCCTTTTGTGAAGCTCATCCAGAATTTTCTGTTCCCGTTGACCAGTGGTAAATTCCTTTCTGCCTTCTCTCTACCAACTGTCCTGAACAGCACTTCCCAAAGTGCAAGTACTGTGCCTCTTGGTTCCGGCACACAGGGCAGCTGCACTCACCTCAAGGCCTCCACACTTGGTGGAGTTCCTCTGCCTAATTCTACGAGCTCTGATAGGCGTTGTTATGTCTCCTCATAATTCAGTTCTCATCACTTTGGTGTCTACTGACCCCGATCATTTATTTATACTCTTTGGAAAAAATAACTATTCAAATCATGTTATCTTTTACATTTTCGGCTTGCATTGTTCTTTTAAGTTGAAAATATTGGTTAAAATGCTCTGCCAGTGGCTTGTCTTCATGTTCTTAATGTTCTCTTATGAAAACTGAAACTTTTACATTTTGATGAGTCAGATTTAAGAATTTTAGTAGTTTGTCCTTCTGTATTCTATTAGACCTTGCTTACATTGTTACTGTAAAGATTATTCTGTCATCTTTCCTTCTTAAAGTTGAACTATTCTAGCTTTAACAATTGTGTCCATCACATATTTTCACTTTATTTTTCCATTTATCATGCTATATGTATTGAGATTCACTCTCACATCTTTCCAGAATTATTTTTCAAGAACATTACCCCTTTCCCTATTTAAATATTTTGACATCTTTGTAAAAATAAAATCAATTACCCATATGTGTCTATTTTATTGACCTTTGTTCAATTGGTACCTATCTCTATCTCTTATGGTGTTTTAGAAGCTAGGGTAAAAGTTAAGATAGCATGAATCCTCCTACCATGTTCTTTTACTAAATTATTTTAGCACATTTAGGTCCTGATATGTCTCTAATAATTTTGAAGCTTCTTGTCAAGTTTTACAATGAATTTGCTTGTTATTTATTTATTGATTGATTGATTTATATTTTAGGGAAGGGTCTACAGGATGTTCAAGGTCTCACTACTAGATCGAACTCATAGTGATCCACCTTTTTACAGCCTCCCAGGAGCTGGGATTACAGGCGTGTGCCACCATGCCCAGTCTCAGTTGCCATGTCAGCATGCCTTGAGTATAGGGCCAGCATGACAGGCCCAGGGATCGAACCCTTGGACCCTGAACCTGTTTGCAGGTGCTTTAATCCACTGAGCTATTTGGCCAGGCATTAAATTTTAATTGTACAGAGACATTCACTTAATTGTTCAATTGTTCCTTAAAATATTTCATATTTTATTATATTGCCATAAATATTAAGTCATAAATTTCAGTTTCCAAATGTTTACTGACAGCTCACAAGGCACAACATATTTATTCCCATGTTTGACCATCTGCCATGTTTGACCATCTGTACTGAGAAGCCACTTAAATCTTCAGTTCACTTTATAGATCCCACAAGATTTTCTGTACATATGACTATCTGCAGAAAGAAACAGGTTGTTTTTTTTTTTTTTTCCATCAGTAAGGTTTCTATTATTCTCTCTTTGTTTTTGGTAGAGATGGGAAATGTGACTATCATCGCCTCATTCCCAACATTAGGAGAAAAATAATCAGTATTTTACCATTGAGTATAAAGGGAACCACAGTTCTGCTTGATACATTTACAGTATTGAACAATGTCCCCAACTCACTAGTGCCTTGAGAATGTTTACCATGAACGAGTGCTATGTGTCATCAAAAGCTTTTTATTCATTCATTGAAGTGGTAATTTAGAAATTGTTTCTTCTTATTATGTCAATATGGTAAAATTTAAAGATTAAATTAATGTTGCATCTCTGTAGTGAATCAAAATTGACTGCTATATAGTATTCTTTTTTTTTTGTATTAGTTATTACTGAAGGAGTTCCTTGTATATTTATGAAAGGTCTTTGTTCATCATCTTTTCTTGCCTTACATGTTTTGGTTAAATATAATAGTGACCTGTAAAATTACTTTAAAATGTAAAATCTATTACTGCCCTGTGGACAAGTCTTTTCTTTCTCTTTTTTTTTTTTCTTGCACTACTGGGGATTGAACTCAAGACTCTGCACTTGCCAGGCAAACACTTATTCTACTGAGCTATCTCTCCAGCATTCATTTCTTTTTTAAAGGTTTCATAAAAGCCATTCGTCAGCATCTGCACCAGGTAAAAGTGCAGCTCCCAGCATTCTCCTTGGCCTGTGCTGACAATGGTGGGAAGTTTGTGTGCTTGTTTGTTTTACTTTGTTTTGTTTTTGTTTTGTTGGCAGAACCGGGAATTGAACTCAGGCCTTTGCCAGGGAAGCGCTTATTCCATTAAGCCTTCTCCCTGACTCCCAGATATGCTTTTAATTATGATTACTAGCAAAACAAGGGGGAAGTATGCCTAGTACACCTTCCAGAAACAGACATTTCTGCTAACATTTATTTAGAGGAGGAAGAGAACAGTTATGGCAGCCAAGACTTCAAACTGAGAACCTTCACTCTACATAACCTAACCTTACATGTGACACTTCCTTGACTGGAACAGATGGGATTACAGTAAGGAGCAAGATGAGGATGCACTTAATTCTACCAATTACTCCATCATTATTTTGCTTATTCATTTGTCTCTGTGCTCTGCATTTTATAATGAGACAAAGGGTGTTATTTTTACTATTTGAAGATAGGAAATTGGGGTTTAAGCATGCAGATCTTGCTCCAGGTTTCTCAAAAATGAATAAAAGAACAGGAACTTAGGTAAGTGCAGAAAATTTTCCTGACCAGCCAATAATGAGATCAGGTGATTAACTACTCATATTGCTTGTTGGAAACCAACTCGAGAGTCAAACACTTTCAGAAAGCAATTTCTCACAAAATGCTACCTTTGAAAACATTTTGAAAGAAAATTGATTTTCACTGCAAAACCTCACCATCTGGGAAGCTGAATGAAATTTCAAATGGTTTGACTGTGAACTGAGCTGTGAATGTCACCAAAATTAGAGACACATTTGACAGCTCTCTGGAACAGAAGTGGGCTTAAAATTGGACTCATTCTTCAAATGTGAGAGGATCTGCTATGCTCCTGTCTTGGCCTTAGGACAGCTGAATTTATTTACCTCTGAGCAGGACCCTGGCAGGCAGGATGATGGCTTTGCTTTTGTTGTAGGATTGTGTGGGCTACAAAAGTGGCTCTAGGTAAGTAGGGAACAGGGTATCATGTCTGAGAACCCTGGAGATGAGTGTGAGACTAAAGAATTTGGACATAGATGAGAGCAGGACGTTAATCTAAGGACACAGATGTTGGGAATAATAGTTCACACAGCTCTTACTGTTAGAGTTTCTTCTTGAATTTCAGACAACAGGTTTAAAAAAAAACAAAAAACAACTTCCTTGGGTAACATTCATGGGAGGAACCTTTTGCATTCTGAGAAAGTCCAAGACCTTCTAACAAGCAGGCCTAACATCCACTCAAGCTCCAGGAAATCTGTGTGATCTCAAAAAACTGTCCTCTGCAGACTACATGGCCTTCCTGGTCTTCCTCTGCAGCCTGGTGTCATCAGCTTGACTGACGTTGACAAGACTCTTCCTTTCTCATATTTGCTATGAGAATTCCACTCATCTTCAGGAGCAGTACATGCTGGTTACACAGGACATCTACAGAAAGGTGTACTCAATTTGTGTCTTTCTGGTCAATACATAGGAACCTTTGTTCAAGGTTTGACCTCTCAGGAAATCATTGAGGATCTAGGAAATGCCTTCTTGAGGAAGGTGCTAGGTGTTACTTGAAGAATCACTGAAACTCACTTCTGTCTCCAGGGGCTCATACTCCACTACACAAGCATTTGCAATTGAGTGGTAGACCATGTTTCTCATTTTATCAAGTTGAGGAGAGTTTCTCCTTCTCCTTCTACTCCTTTCCCCTTTCTGGTCACTCAGCAGCACAGGGAAGTATGTTCATAGCTCTTATTTGGAACTCACTGAACTCCTGGGCCCTGCATTGAGAATCTGAGATGTACACAGGCAGTAAGTTTGCAAATCTAAGTAAACATTGGAAACGCCAATATCTTGTATCTACGGGATCTCCAGAGATCACTTTCAGAATAGAAGTAAGAAGACCTTGATGTTTTGTGGGTCAGTAGAGTAAGTAGCTTGCCCATGTATACAGATGACAGACTACATGTTTTGTTTTCCTTCATTTTATCCAGCTTCTTTTGTGCTACCTACATAGTTTTACATAACAGCATAATTTTACATACCATGTTCCACCAATTTCCAAAATCTCTTTTTCTGCAATATCTCACAGAAAAGTGAGTTTAACTAGAAAATTAAAAAATAATAAAGCTTAAAAGTCTTTTTCTCCTAATCTAGTGTGTTGTTACAAGCGTGAAATACAAAGATTCTGGGATGCTGAGGCAGAGGGAGGTCATGCTTGTGTTTAGTGTAGGCAACTTGAAGGGATCCTGTCTGAAGATAAAAAATTTAAAGAACAGCTGTGAGTGTAGTCAGTAGGAAACTCTGGGTTCAAATCCTAGTACTGTTAAATAAAATATAATAATTGAAAAAATAAAAATGGCAAATAAAATAAAGTTTATTCCTGTTATACTAGCTATAAGAAAACACACTTGCTGAAGCAAATAGGTGGGTGTTGGAGATGGTGTTGAAGCATCTTTTTGCTATTGCACCTCCATACATTAAGTGCTAGTTAGGTCTCAGGCACTGCTCTGGGGAAATCATGTGTCCCACCAATTATACAGGTTTGTCGTACTAATATTTGACTCTTACTTTATGACAGAGTACTTGTGTGTTTGTTTATTTAGGTGCCAGTGATCCAACTCAGAACTTTGAGCTTTCCAGGCAGCTATACTTCTGGCTCCCTTATAAGCATTTTAAAAAAGAAGATATATGTACAGTCAACAAAAAATGTACTCTATTTAGAGGAAAAAGAAAGGTTACAGTTTCTCAGGTGGTAGAGATCGCCGCCCTCATGTGACACAGACATGCAGGACCTCCTCTCAGGGAAGAAAGGAGGCAATTGCTGGTCTTCCTTCCGAAGGGCTGGGGTGCTGACACAGGATAGGACTTCTTAAAGCATACAAAGTGATGGGCAAATTACAGAAGAAAAGCCTACAGTATGTGTGACAGCCTTTGAAGAGAAAGGGAGGTGCTGCTGCAGCAGCAGAAGAGCCCATTTTCCATCTCTTTTCCTGACCTGAGGAATCCTGTGGCTGTTACTTGTTCTTGGGTGGGCACTTCCCTAGGGAGGGTGGGTGAGGCTGCGCAGGAGGATAGTTCTGTTGTGGAGGTGGATGTGGATCTAGGTACTTGAAGGTGGGCATGGCTCTGGGCACTTTGGAATTATGACCACAGAAGGTGGCTGGCAGGGCTGCTGGCACTGCTGCTGTTCATAAATCATGATTCTGGAGTCTCAGAATCTGCAACAAATATATGACAATGTGAAGAAGATGGGACTCCCATAGAAAACATTTGAAAACTCTTCTGTGCTATCAGGCCACATTATTGGTCTCTTTAGGAATGGTCTTGAGTCTCACCTTCCATTTTACAACTTTCTGGCTTCTCACACTACAGCAATTTATTGTATTATACGTAGGTAAAACCTTCATTTATCTTGTGCACTTTTCCTAAATAAAATACTTTATGTCAAAAACTTCATACATTTATTTGGGCAAAATAACATCTTTATGAAAGATAGTCACAAATTCCAAAGTCTTATAATGTTTCTGTAGACATACCAGGTAGAGAACAAAGGGAACCTGAAGAAGAGCTGGAGGATGATCTCATGGTTGCTAAGACACAAAAGTTTCAAAGGAACACTGGAAATGTATAGAAAAGAAGAGAAAAATCTTGTTCCGTTGTAATAAAAACAGCACACTCCATGTCATCTTGTTTTTCCATGTGGACCTCAAACTACATACCAGTAAAGGCAAAGAAAGCTGACATATCACTGTGTCCTATTTGTAGATTCCCTCCATTAAATACCATCCATCTGGTGATCACCCTTTGAACCCACCGAAGTTGTGTCCAGGCGAAGTTCAATAACTGACAAGAACAAGACACAAAAAAGCCAGGAAGTCACACTCAGCAGGTTTCCCAAGACAGACTGGGACTTGAGTGCCAGGATTGTGGTAGGCGTGCACTAGAGGACCTCTTTGTCGGGCTTCCCAGGGGGAAAGGGACATTTTGAACACTGGTATATCCCAGCAATTCCCTAATCAAAATGAAAATCCATTCATCATGGATTTTGCAGGAACTCTGAAAAACACAAAACACATTGTTCCAGCTTCTCCAGGGAATGCTGAGCCCTAGTGACTCAGAGGGCTTACTGCCTAGCCTTAAGTTTCAGCTATCTGATGACTGATGGAGAATTTGGCAAATGCCGTAACCATCGCTCAAAGACTGTCTTCTTGATTTGGGACAAAAAGTCTGTTCTTCAGCTTCCGTTAATCTCAAGACTGCTTTGCCCATTTGTGCTTCTTTGACCCATTGTATCTCCCCTTTCACCAGCCAGTTTTCTAGGGAGCTGGAAGAAAAGTAAGACCTAAAGCCACATGGGCCTTGTTCCTGTTCTGCTGATATGAAGCTGTGTATCCATGCAGCCAGCCCTTTCTCCTGTCTGGTTCGTAGCTTTATTTGTGTGCTGAGGAAAGTAATTCTTGCTTCTCAGAGTGGACACTAACTTCACCGGGCTGTCTGTTGATCCTGTTTGAGGCTGAAAGTTTGTCTTCTCTGTCCTTCATGCAGATGATCCCAAATTTGACACATTGTTCTCTTTTTAATGCTATATTCTTCCAATTCATACATGTACTTTTCTGAGATTAGAAGCTTTGATTTCAGAGTGGAATCAACCTATTCAGTGCTATCCTCCTTTTTCAAGAATGTATAAGTTATCTTTCCCGTTTTGTAAAAGAAATAATCACCACCGTAAATAATATATAAAAAGGAGGTAAAAATCATGAATACTCATTCTATAAACTTCTTGAACCACACATGTATCAAGTCTCCTTGATATTTCTTCTAGTACAGAGCAAGTTGTAAAATTTCAAAGCATGGTATATAGATTATTAAGAGTAGGTTTGGAGAGGGGTGATGGTCACAACACTAAGGATATAAATTGGGACAGGACATGAAGTTGGCCTCATCTTCTATGCTGGCTCACTCTCACATTCTTTCCAGGTTTTAACTATGAGCAACAGGACATTTCTAACACTGATTGCCTATGTATTTGTTCTCTGCCCTGCATGACCTTCAGCCCACTCTATTTTCCTCCCACTTTCCAAAGTGTTTCTTGCTCACTGGGGTCATATGTTATTGTAGCAGCAGACAGCAGTGAGCAAAGATAACCCTCACCAAAGAGAACAGTGTGGAAAGAACAGGAAGCTTTTAGTGTGAGCTCACAATGCCTGATTCCCTGCATTTTGGTCAGAACTCCCAAAGGTATTGATCCCCACCTGAACTTTGCTTTCAGATTTCCATAGTAACCACATTACCTCATTTTCAGGAGTTATACAAGAATGTTTACATTTCTGTTGTGCATCTATCTGCCATGGGGTAGTGTGGTTTGATATTTGCACAATTCCCCAAGTTTTCCTAACTGTTTTTATTTTATGACCTTGGATTTCTCTAATTGGGTTTAGGGTTAGCTACATGTGAGGTTGAGGGTGTGAGTTTATCTATAGTTTCAGTAAACTTAAATGACCTTCCTCTCAAAGGGACTGCCTTGTGCCCCACCATGATCAATATATTCAGGGGCCATCTCTTTCTCTTTGAAAACTGTTCATGCAATCACTAAGGTTGACTAAATCCTGAGAGCTACACATTTTCCAGGATGATCTTTGAACTTCCCTTGTCTTAGCTGGGTAATCAGGAAGCAGCGTATGAGTGTGGTTTTCACAGGGATGTGGAGAAAGAAGAGAAAAACAAGAAAGAAGAGGAAGAGGAAAGACCCCCCAGTCTCTGTGCATTCACAGGGACTGACTGCTGCAGAAATTGCAGGAGAAATGGAGTCATTGCAGCCCAGCCTAGAATTGGCAGATTCCTACAACTGTCACTGATACTTAGAGCAGAAAGGTGTTTTATATCAAGATTGCAACTGGCCCTGGCTGTTGCATGACAGAGGTCGGCTGTTTACACATAATGTCATCTGTGTATGGGTCATGTTGAGTGCTACACATGCCAGTGCTCAAAGAACATAAAAGTGCCTTACACAATGCCTTTCTCACTATTCCACAGAGCCTCTTGACTAAAATACAAATTCTTTAAGAAACATTGAGTTCTATCATCCAAAATATGAGAATTGCTTGGTTAAATGTGGTTCATGTCAAGTGACATAATAGTGATTATAGCTCAAGACCCTTCTGCATACAGGACACTCAGGAGAGCTTCTCACCATGCAACCCAGACACTAAAGTCAAGGAGGCTTTGGTCACCTTAGGGGTTGACATAGTGACTCAACACTCTGAGCTCCTGCATGGTAAGCTACAAGCCCAGCTGCTACAAGGTGAACAATGCATATTTCTCCAAGTTTTAGCATACCATACCTGAGACAGGAATGCTTGATAATTCATACCTGTGGACACACAAACATGCATGCATTCAGTCCCATGTATACATCATGGGTCTTATATATATATATTTTTATCATTGTATGTATCTCACAAACTTACTTTTATAATCTTTTAGAGCCAAATAAAATTACTTCCGTTTTTATTTTATTTCTTGATGCTTAACTTTGATTTACTAATGTACAGAGTTCATAATGTATCCTGACTATTTTTAAAATGTCAAGAAAAACTTTTTCCAATATTGCTTTATCTCACTTTTTACTGCTATACATTACATAGCACTAAACAAAGAAGGCCTACAAATGAATACACTGTACAAATATATCTGAAAATAAAGCCAAAGGAATTGTGATACAATTTTTCTTGTGTGCTCAGATAGATTAAAATAAAAACTTCATTGTCTGACTGTCCTCTGCTTTTATTCCTTGTTTTTTTTTTTTTTTTTTTTTTTTTTAGGGAAGGGTCTACAGGATGTTCAAGGTCTCACTACTAGATCAGACTCAGTGATCCACCTGTTTACAGGCTCACAAGAGCTGGGATTATAGGAGTGTGCCACCACGCCCAGTATCAATTGCCATCTCAGCATGGCACAAGGGTGGGGCCAGCATGGAAGGCCTGAAGATTGAAGCCCTGGCCCCTGTGCCTGCATGCAGGTGCTTTAACCTATTGAGCTATTTGGCCAGCCCAATGTTTTTATTCCTGAAGGTAAGGTTGTTCATCCATTCAAACATCTGCCAAATAAATCACCATCCCTGTTTATTGTGTAATTCATAAAATGATTATAGAAAATGTGATGGAAAATGAATGTTATAAAATATTTGAATTATAACAAAACTTTTAAAACATGATGAAAGTTTAACCAAGATTCATAAAAGCAGTTAATACCTAGAATAACTTTTTGAAATTTATAACATTTGGCTAATATGATTTCAAATATATTTTTAATTTCTATTTTGCTTTACAAATAATGCTCCACTTAAGTGTTCATCACTGACAATGAGAAAGAAAATGTGGCGCACACATTCAAATACCATTTGGTCATAAAGAGAAATCCTACCATGTGTGACCACATGGATTGACATGGACCGCAATACCTTAAGTGAACTAAGCAAGGAGCAGAAAGACCATGTGGTATGATCTTATTTAAAACTGAGATATAAGTTATTGACTTTAGCCTTTTACAGCTCAGCATATTAATATGGCTTTACGTTTTATACCTCATTTTTATACTTCTCTGCTGGATGGTTAAGACCAAGATAAAGCAAGACCTATACAACAAGAAATGCAACTTCTGTATCTGACAAGGTCAGTCAAGTTCCCTCAGGATTTAGTCTGAAAACCCTGTACCACAGTTTGCAGATCCTTTGTCAGTGTCAGCCATGTGGATGAGTCAAGGCCATTGCTTGACCAATTTGCTCTCTGTGAAAGCCTGAGTCTCTCTAGGTGATTCTCCTTAGGCACGTTATATGTTGTTGATAACTTTCCTCTGTGGCCCCACAATCTTGATCAGAAAATTTGGAACACCACTGAGTTATATGTATGTATATATATATATATATATATATATATATATATATATATATATATATGGATAGATATACAACTACTTTCTCTTAATTCAGTGAGAAGAAAGATTTGTACTAGTAGTGTTTGAACAGGATATCATGTATGCATCTTATACTATGAATAACTACTATGAGGACAATGATATGCAATGTATTAATTATTGTAACTGTCCTAATAACCTGTTTTGATACTGTCTCATTGCTATTTGTTTCTCAATAAAATTAATTAAAAAATGAAAAACTAAAACTGGAATATAAAATATTGAGCTCTTAAAACTTGACAGTCATATGTGTAGTGGTTACCATATGCTTGGTAGAACTGTAGGGAAAGCAGAGTAGGGAGAAGATATTCACTGTGTTATGTTACAAGTTGAACAAATATGTTTTCATAGTCTATTGAACTGCAAATAACAATAATGTATGTTATATTTCAAAAGGCTGCCAAGAAAGGATTTTAACTGCTTTAACATAAAGAAATAATGAAGGCTCTATTACTTGGGTGACAGATAGGTTTACCCTGATTTGAACATTATAAAGCATATACAAGTGTACTGTAGTGAAATATCACCCAGTTTTCTATGAATACATGCAGTAATGTAGAATACTATTCAACTATAAAGAATGAAGTCCTGATGCATGAGACAGCATGAGTGAAGTTTTAAAACCTTACATTCAATAAAGTAAGTGAGATACTAAAAGACAAGTACTACATGGTTCTACTTTACAAGTTCACTAGAATAGTGAAGTTCATAGATGCCAAAGTAGAGTGCAGGTTATCAGTGGCTGGGGAGAAGGAAGTTGTGGAAGTTCTTTAGTAGGAGCAGAGACACAGTCTTAAAATTTCTAGAAATGGCAATGTTAAATGTTGCATAGCATTTGCATACACTTAATGCTACTTAATACTGAAACATATTGCTTTGAAATTACCTCTTGTGCAGTTTGCACATGATATGAAAAAATTATCTTCAAGACTGAATAAAGAGGGAGGTGAATCATGAACATCCAGAATTTTCCTTTAAGAATCCAAAACTTCAGCTCTTTATTCAATCTGCCTAGATGAATTATTTGGTTACAGAATTAAACTAAAATTGAATTTGATTCTAAAAACGTAGAACCAATGCCAACTTGATTATCTTTGTAATTATTAAAGACACTGATAAATGGCATTTAAAATATGAGATAGTGCAGACATTGGCAGTTGTGCAGGTGGCGGCCTGTGGCATGGCGCAGCTGGAGGAGGAGAACTTTGTGCTGTCCTTCTCTGCCTCTGATGCAGATTTGATGTCAAGGCTATGTATTTAGAGGACAATAATATAGAAGATGGGTTTCAGCAGGGAAATTTCATGAACAAGTTCTACTAAGAGTTTGAAGACACAGGAGAATAAACTCATTCTATATACCCATTTTTAGTCAATATATTTCTGTAGAGGAAAAGTATACTGAGGAGCTGCAACTAGAGCAGACCTCAGGATTCAACCTGCTTTCATCAGAAAGTGATAGAGCCATAAAAAGCACATGTAGCTGGTGACATCTCTACTTGCTGCTCATGTTTGCAGACTTTCTGGCTCATAAAGAAATGTCTCTGGACTACAGAGCAGAAGTGGAAGTCAGAATTAAGCAGTGGCTGAGCAGTGACATTGTTGTAGAAATCATCTGACCTGCCTGCCTCCCTGAGCAATCTGCAGCAACAGGGAATGCATTGGATCCTGATGGGCTTCACCACCTCCCTAGGCTCAGAGAGCATTCAGCTGATGAAAGCAAAAGCGTGCACCTTCGGAAGACTGACTGCTCTGCAGCCCTTCATAGGTGGGGCAAGATGTGACCTGACTGGAATTGTATTAAACCTACATCAATTTTGGTCATATGACCTTTTAAACAATATTGGTTCTACCTTTTCAGAAAAAAGGGGATATCATACTTTTTTTTTTTTTTTTTTGGTATTTTGTACAGGGTTTCCAGGATCTCACTATATAGAACAGACTCATAGTGATATATTTCATCCTCCCAAGCACTGAGATTACAGGCGAGCACCACCACACCCAGTCTCCATTCTATTTTTTGATGTCTTCTTTGTTCTCCTTTTTCACAGTACTGTAGTTTTCTTTATAGCATGTTTTCACTTTCCTTGTGACTTTAATTCCTAAGTGTGCAATTATTTTGGCGTAATTGTGAATGAGGTTTTTCTCTAACTTTTTTCTCTGTGTGTTCAGTATTAGTGTACAAGAACTTTATTAATTTTTGCGTGTTGATGCTATATCCTGTTACCTTTCTGAATTTATTTATTACTTCTAGTATTATGTTAGAAAGATATATAAGATAAGCAGAAGAGGATTTCTTTCTTGAGAAAGAAATTTGATTGAGTTACTGGCATATAGAACTGGCTGGAAGTACATTAGAAGGCTATTAAATTTCTGAAAATTCCCTACCTGACTTGCCGGTTTGATGTCACAGGAACAAAACAAGTCTGAGAGGGGCCAGGGAGATGGCTCAGTGGAATAAGCACTTCCCTGACAAGTACAAGGATGTGAGTTCAATCCCCAGTTCCGCCAAAAAAAAAAAGTCTGAGAGACTTGAAGTCACGCTTGCTTGGGACATGAGGGAAAATCTCCAGTCCCGTGGACATCATCGTAACCACTTACTGGGAACAGACTTGAGACTTTAACAAAGAGATGCTACTAGGGACCCTGGCTTCATGGCTGTGTATGGCTGTGTATGTGTGGCTTCACAGTGTTTTTCTGAGGGAATTTCAGAATGCTGAAGCCCAGCAACTACTTGTTATGATGTGCTATTTCCCTTGGTATGAATTAATTTCTACCTAATTCTCTGAGTGTGCCCCACCAGTGCATGCTGAAGAGCAGGAAGAAGTAATTTGTGCATATCTTTCATTGATGTTAAACCAGTAGTCTTTGTATGACGACATGGTGTGGAAAATCCTATGCCTCTTAGAGACTCTAGATTTTGATCTGAACAGGAGTTTCTTCCTGAGGGAATTGTGTCCTGCCTATGATACAAGAGGAGTGGTGTTCGAGGACCAGCAGTGCAGACTGTGGCTGACCGTGAAGGGCTCACCAAAATCTATGTTTTAATCTGGACACAACTGCAAACATAGATTTTTGTGCACCTTTCATGGTAAGCCATAGTCTGCACTACTGGTCCTTGTAAGGGCAGTAGGGTACGTATCTAGTTTCTACCCAAGCACAGCAGAACAGTGGGGGTGTATATCTCTCCTGGTTATAAGTGATATCCTATATCAGGTATCCATATTCAGAACACTTTCCTGCTCTTGTTCAGAGGAGGACAAGTTCTTTAAGAGGCTGAGCCCATGAAGGAAGGAACTGCATGGAGCAATCCACATGGTAATGAAGAAATACCGTCTACTGCCCCTGGGCTCAGATAAAAGGACCTCTGTTATTTTAGCTAGTCTGGGATGACTATTAACATAGCATAATTAGAACACAACCTTTCTGTTTGTTTCTTTCAGTTTGTATTTTTATTTTGGTTACTTAGTTGTGGTGCTGAGAGGCATTCCCTGGATGGGACTGTAAACCTTATTCACTGCTTAAGCATGAAGTCATTCAAGGTGACATCACTTTCAGACAAACATTTTTCAAACAGGCCTACAATTTGATAGAAGAAGGAAAATGTCATGACCAAAAGTGTCGCAAGTGGGGCCGGGGAGATGGCTTAGTAGAATAAGCACTTCCCTGGCAAGTGCAAGGACCTGAGTTCAATCCCCGGTTCCGCAAACAAAACAAAACAAAAACAAACAAACGAAAACATGTCACAAATGTTTGGAGTTATGCCAAAGTGTAATAGGCTTTTTCATTAGTTCATTACAACCAATGGATGGAAACTGTGACTCTTTTTATTCTCCTGCAAGATAATTGGCTTTGTCTCCAGGCAATAAAGTAGGAGGAATAAGCTACAATGTTGTACAGCATAGTGGAAATACTGTAGTTAAGTTAGAATATTATATATTTTGTGAAGAAGTAGGAGAGTTTGAAACCCAAAGTTATGAAGAAATGATAATGGGATGAAAATTCCAATTACCTTTATGTGTGTATTGCATAGAATATACATACTTAGATTTATACATAAAACTATGCATCAGTTAAATATGTTAAGACTTTAAAAAGCAACCAGACTTTTTTATAAATGCAGCATATTGTACAGATGTATGTTGTATTGATGTCTATTTCCTTTTGAACTAATGACTCTTATACTCTAAGATGAGAATAAGCCTAAAAATCTTCATTCCCTCTCACTACTCCCCTTAGCTGGTTGATGGCTGCTGTGTGCCACTGTGAGGACTCACAGTCCACTGGGAGGCATTTATATCTGTACATGAGGTTCACTGTGGCATAGATGGAGAGCAAGGAACACCCTGTAGGATGGGGAACCACCTCGCACAAGCACTGTGAACCATCCTTATCTCTTTTCTGGTTCAGATTTGACACTCAGAGAATGGAAAGCCACTGGTAGTGCTGTGGAGGCTGAGTCTTCCTGTATGTTTGGGAATCTGAGGAATCTGCATTGCATGCACTCTGAACAACCAAATCACAAAGAACACATTCACATGAGTAGGGACAACAGCCACTAAAATACATAGCACTCTGTTGAGTAACCCAAGCTGGAAGCCAGATGTAAAAGAAGGGCAAGTTGGAGTCAGCTTGGACAGGTATTAACTAAAACTCTCGTGGGGCTCCCTGAGATGTAAGACAGCACTGCTCCAGGCATGCATGCCCAAAGCAACACTGTGGGGCAGCATTGCTCAGCCTTCTTTCAGCTCAGGAGAGCTTTCCTGGAGAACTCCTCCCAGCCCAGTAGTACCAGGGTCAGATGCCTTCTGAATAGCTCCTGCTTCATGAGGAAATAGAATGAAGGAACTGAGTACACACACATTCGAGAATGGAATGGAAGTGCATTTAATGGAGTGAAACAAAACTGACTCACTTATTTTCACTTTAAATCCCCCTTCAGCCAAATTCTGAGCAGCTGAGAACCAGTTCATGTACCAAGTTTCTCAGTCTAATTCAGAGGTTCCAAGGACTCAAGTGTGCAGAAAAGAAAACTTCATAATTCATATTTTTAGGATACAGGTGAGAGAGGGACTGTCACTTAAGATGACAGCACGCTGTTACAAAGCGACTGGGATCTATAAGCAGAGTGGGTAAGGGGATTCAGCATCCAGTGATCTGCTCCTTAAGGACCTGGCCGTAGAGCACATTACTTCTGGGCTGTCTTCTGTTGAGCTGGTACTGGGGTGATAGTTGAGGGACAGGGCTCTGGAACGCTGGGCTGGCAGGGCTCAGGCACTTTGGGGTGGCAGGGTTCCGGCATCTTAGGTTGGCAGGGCTCTGGAGCCTTAGACTGGCAGGGCTCAGGCATCTTAGATTGGCAAGGCTCAGGCACCTTGGGATGGCAGGGCTCAGGCACCTGGGGTTGGCAGGGCTCTGGAGCCTTAGGCTGGCAGGGCTCGGGCAGCTTAGACTGGCAAGGCTCAGGCACCTTGGGATGGCAGGGCTCAGGCTGGGGTTGGCAGGGCTCAGGCACCTGAGGCTGGCAGGGCTCAGGTGTCTTAGGATGGCAGGGCTCAGGCAGCTTAGACTGGCAGGGCTCTGGAACCTTAGGTTGGCAAGGCTCAGGCACCTGAGGCTGGCAGGGCTCTGGAACCTTAGACTGGCAGGGCTCTGGAACCTTAGGTTGGCAGGGCTCAGGCACCGGAGGTTGGCAGGGCTCAGGCATCTTAGACTGGCAAGGCTCAGGCACCTTGGGATGGCAGGGCTCAGGCACCTGGGGTTGGCAGGGTTCAGGCACTTTGGTGTGGCAAGGCTCAGGCTGGGGGTGGCAGGGCTCAGGCTGGGGGTGGCAGGGTTCAGGCACTTTGGTGTGGCAGGGCTCCTTGGTTTTGGGGACACATGGCTCCTGGGGTGGAGGCTGGCAAGGCTGCTTCACCTGGTGCTGCTGGAGCTGAGCTGGGAGGGTGCAAGGCTGCTTCTGCTGGTGGGAACTCATGCTTCCACAGAGGTTAGGCCTAGAAAGAGAAGAGATAATTTAGACAGGGAGCCATTCAGAAAGAAGACATGCTCAACGTCTGTGGAAAAGCATGGATCGCTTGTCCTTCTCTACTAAAAAGAATGCTTTCATGATTTTGAGTCTCTGAAGAGACGGAACCTAAACGTGATCCCTTCTACTCCACAGGAGCAGGGCTTTCCCTTTTTCGCACTCAGCATGCACAGCCTAACCTGCTAGGAGCACAGCACAAAATGACACTCATAGCACTGGATCACATGGAACTGTGATGCTACTTGATAAAAAGAAAAAACAAACCTCAACCTACACGCTTATTTATGATACCATGTGAAGAATAATTGGCCACTCTGTGACCCCACAGGATCATGCCTGGGGCCTGGCTCCTCTGCCTCAAGTGCCCATCTGAATGTTACTCAGCCATCAGATGATTTCACAGAGCACGTTGGGAGCAGGCCTTCTAGAGCAAGCCTTCCAGAAGTCTCCTGTTTCCCCAGGACAGTCCCATCACTTACCCTTGTTACCTAACTCTGATCATTCACTTCATTGCAGTTTAACTCTTTTTCTCCTAAATATAGTCTAGCTTCATGGAGTAAATTCTCTGTGGCCAAAATTATTTTTTAGCAATGGCCACATGCAATAAGGTCTCATTAAAATATTTGTTGAAAGAATAACAATGTATTAAAATCACAACATAGGTAAAGGTAGTAAGAACCCTGTAGATCTGACTGGCAGTCTCGCCCAGTTTCAAACTGAACTCTGAGCCCTTGCGCAGCCCACTTTCTTCTCACTAACACAGCAGGCAAAGATGGGAAGAACCAAGCATGTCTGAAGTCTCTTTAAGCTCAACCCACAATTACTGTCAAAGCAAAGGTACTTCTAGAGCTAAATTCAGATCAACAGTCTATATGACTATAGCCAAATTTCAGTACTGTGGAGAAACATCAAAATGCCTACAAGGTGCCAATAAAAATTAGATGCCTAGGGTGAATGGTTAAAAAGTTCCAAATAAAGAGACTCACCTGGTGCACAGACAAGAGCAGATGGTCTGATCCCTCGGGTCTGATGTGGTCCCTTTGGCCAACTGGGTTTTTATGTAGGAGACAAGCCCTGCCTTAAGGAAATGGTACTTCCACAGCTGCGGTGTCTACTCCTTCCCTGTCAGACATGATTCACCCCTGAATCCACCTGTTAACTCAGCTTTTTATGATGAAATTATCAGCATGACCATCTTTTTGGCACTTACCGACAATTATGTCACCTTATGACAATTACGTCAGGCCTTACCCTTGAATAGCAAGTCCAAGTTCAAGTCCCTCCCTCCTTGCATTTTTTTTTTATTTTATTTGTTTTTTTTTTTTTTAGCTAAATGCTTAGAGCACCTGACAGGTCCACAGCTGTGTCACCTCCCATGAGTGTCTGAGCTCACGACCAGGCAGTCGTTGCCAGAGGCTTCCCTGCCTGTGTCCCCCTAGCCACTGCTTTTCTTTCCATTTCCAAGTAGAACCTAACATGTAGCAGAGGCTTGGAGAACTAGAAGTTTTAGGATAAGTGAATGAGTGGATGGATGGATGGATGATATTTGTAAGATATCAGATGTTGTTTTGAGAGCTATGTAGTTTCTTTTATTGTTTATTTGTTTATTTATGTATTTGGTCTCACTACACAGCTTGGACTTATAGTGATCCTCCTGTTTTCAGCCTCCCCAGTGCTGGCATTACAGGCGTGTATCACTACGCTTAGACTCGGTGAGACATTGCACCCAGTGATCAAACCTTGGTCCCTACATTTTCCAAAGCAAACACTTAGTGCACTGAGCTACCTCACTGGCCCAACTTAGTTTCTGTGAGGGATACACTTCCTGGAGACAAGCCTCATGGTATAAGATAGAAGAGGAGTGAGAAATCAACAAGAGATGGATGCCGCCACTGCTTTGCTCACCCATCTATTTCCTTCTCTATTAGAGTCTAAATGGCCACTTCTGGCACTGTGCCTGCATTCAAGGAATCTTGTGTCAAGATTCCTTGGGTTAAGACTCTTGTTACTCAAAATCCCTCCCTACAACTCTGAAAAGGAGTTTCAAGCACATCGTGGTGTCCACACTATAGGATTCTCAGACCGAAGTTTACCTGTTTCCTGCTCCTATGTCCTCCTTGCCACCAGAATGAGGACACGGCTGATCTGAGCCTCAGCTCAGAGGTTGCATCTTCATATACAACCAAATCCCTTGCTGTAAAGGGATCTCACATTTAATATTCTTTTTAGGTTTTGAGCTGATGTATGTACTTGACTTTTGCCTTCTTTTCTCTAGTCAAGATTGTTCTTATTCTAACTTTTTGATTTTCTTCTTTTATTTTCTGTTGTTCTAAACACACTAACTGGTTTGTATATAAAAGATCTTTCTAGTACACTGAGAGCTCAATTTCTTCACCAGCAGTGCTGGATGAGCTACATTGTTTGGGTAAGTTACGTAGCTGCTATTTACAACTGACACCTCCTCACATGCCTCTGACCTTCACAATGATGTCCTTATCAGGAGAAGTTACTGCTAATTTTCTTAATCTAGCCTGACCTTTGTTGAACCTACTGGATACCTTGACACCTTATAAACATTCCTACTATTCTCTCTGCCTCATGGTTTAATCAGGCATTGTCATATAACCCTATTCATGTAGGCTTGGAAGAAAGGCCCCTTGACAAAGTTGGTCTGTAGGACCATGGTACATATCCCTCCCTTTCTTATCTAAAGCTCCTATGATACTATAGTGCATGATATTCATGGAAAACACTGTGTTTTTGTGTGTTTGCAACATGGAGGGGTGCAAAAGGAAACACACATGGGCAGACTTGACCAATGCTAGCACTGAAGGGAACGAGAGGAAGATTCAGATGAAGGCTTTCATCTCCAGGATGAAGAGATGTGTCATCATTTCTTACGGAAACTCTGAATGTCCCATGGATATGATGGTCAGTTGCTTTGGTGGGATATAAAAGATTATTCAGCCTTGAATAGATATTTCTTCCTTTTCAGGTTTCCTTCTTTCACATCCCCCGAATTTCTTGCCCAAGAGTTTAAGTGTCAAACACAAGTTATTGTAAAAACTAGGTTATGACAACCTTGAGACAGACACATAATCCAAGAAGATGTGTAAACATAATCATTCTGTGAACAGAAATTAATGTATAGCACAGAAAATCAGATGTAGAAAGTTGTTTATTAGAAAGTTGGACTATCCAGGCTTTGTGGTACATGCCTGTAATAACAGGGTTTGGGAAACTGAGGCAGAAGGATCACTATGAGTTCAAGGCCAGACTGGGCTACATAGTGAGACTCAAAAAACCAAACGTAAAGAATTAAATTAAGTTAAAAAAATTAGAAAAAGAAGTTGGGCTTGTTTTGCTTTTCTCTTCACAAACTTTGGAAAAGTTGAGCTTGAGGTCTTTTTATAGCTCACTCCTAGACTATTTCAGGGCATTGCATTCCAGAAAGAAACCTTTTGTGTTAACTTCATCTCAGTGAGATCAGAAGCCCAAGCTTTTTGTTTTTGTTTTTGTTTTTTCCAAGGTCATAAAGCACTACTTTAAAATAGG
The DNA here is from genome assembly GCA_004027165.1 of Ctenomys sociabilis. Classification (NCBI taxonomy): domain Eukaryota; kingdom Metazoa; phylum Chordata; class Mammalia; order Rodentia; family Ctenomyidae; genus Ctenomys; species Ctenomys sociabilis. The sequence goes on along the minus strand of PVKA01005159.1, from coordinate 68,541 downwards.
AATGAAAGAACAGGCAAAAAATCAAACCAAAACAACAAAAAGCCAGCTGAAAAGGTAAGAATGATTTGAATCGGGACACAGATCCAGCAGTCCTCAGTGTTTCTGTCAAGTTCTTCCAGTCACATTACTCCCTTCTTTCCATTCTTAGTGACATCTCAAAAGCCCATTTTGTTAGGACTCAAAGTTTTAATCCAGTAGCCATCAGGATCTTGAATAAATGCCAGGCCTTTCATTCTACCTTCATCAGGTTTCTTCACAAATTTGACTCTCAGTTCTTCAAATCTTTTACAAGCATCATATACATCAGGAACAACAATTCAAATGTGACTGAATCCCCGAGGGTCTGAGTTCCCATTGTGGTAATTCTGGGAGTCGTCATCCTCAGTGCCCCAGTTGTATGTCAACTCAAGTGTAGCTTTTCTGGAGAATATCCATGCTATTTTTTCATTTTTATCTTTGGGGATATCATTTTTATCCTCATAAGCCAAGAAATAGAGTGAAAGTTTCGCATTAGGAAAATCAAATTTTTGGAGCAATGTCATTCCAAGAACTCTAGTATAAAAATCCAGTGATTTCTTAGGATCCTTAATTCATAGCATAGTCTGCTGTAACAAAAAATCCTTGGTGCTGGGATCAGCGTCAGAGCAACAACCATATGCGGCTTCGTCAGTAAGGCCTCCGCTCGTGGGCTGAGTTTCGACCATGGCCACAGCAAAGTATCAGGGACAGAGGACAGAACTGTGCTCACACACTGCACCAGCCCAAGGTTTTTGAAGATGTTCCTTCTCACCACAACAGGATTTCAACAAACTCAGTGGAGCACCATGAAAGCAACTATCCATTTGTCTTGTGGTAATTTCACCCTGCTGGCTTGCAAGGCCTTTCTCAGTTTTGGGGATACACTACTGCTGGCCCACCAAAGGAGGCTTCATTGGAAAAGACTGTGGCAGATCTGACAGTGGAGGTGGATACTGGGGAAAGATAAATTGTACACTGGTGGGCAGTGATGAGGTGGACTTTGTTAAAAGTACAACATCCTGGCACTTAATGGTCACCCCTCAGACATTAATGTATACCCCTCAGGAATAACATGGCACATGTTGAGCAACTAAGATTACAGGAGCCAATAGGCAATAGTACTACTAATGGAACTTCATTTATGACACAACTTTGAAATATACAGAAGAAGGAAACAGCTATTGTCGTGGGCTCTCTCCTACTAGAGAGAAACAAGTTTATTTAACAATCCAGAGCAGTATTTGTCCTACTTGTAAAAGCAGATTTTAAGTCCCTAAAACCCACATGATGGCATTGGGTTCTTTTCTTTCTTCCTAGTTCCTCATCAGAAATTGTCCTTTGTAAAGACACTCTTTCTTGATATAACATTATTGAAAGAAAATGAATCTTTTTGTAAGGAACAAAAATATTCCATAAATGAAAGGAGAAGTAAATTAAAGAAGACTGTTCAAAATTTGGAATTTTGGTGCCAAAATCTTTTATTTCCTTTTCTATCATGGAGTTCATTTTAATTGAAAGGACACTGGTCACGAGGAGAGAGTTCCTCCAGAAGAAAGGCCTCATACACACTTCTCTGAAGTGAGCATGGAAGAATTCTCTTTCATATAGACACTATCTTGCTCATATTTGTTTTAACATTTTTTTTATGGAACTAAGGATTGAACTCAGGCCCCTGTGCTTGCCAGGGAAGTGATTATTCCACTGAGCCATCTCCCTGGCCTTGTTCACATTTATTTTCACTTTAATGTCATCCACTTTTCTTCTCTATGATGATTTCAAGATGATAAGACAAAGCAAATTAGACTTTAAGATATAAATGTTTTGTCTTATACCTACCACATGAGAAAAAGAACAAAAACTTCAATCATTATTCTGTTTCATATTTAAAAATGTAATCTCGTTGATCCAACATAGATATGAGGCTCAAGAATTCAGGTTTAACTTTATGGGGAACTTTAGGTCTGTATAGTGAACAATCCCAAAACTGAGCAGAATCAGTTATTGCTCAAGCTAAATACAAATCATCTCAGATGACAACTCAGGGAGTTTCAGGTAATGACAAGCTCCAGCACCTCCCTTTTGGAATATGTGCTCAACATTGGATGTCCTGCTTAGCTTCTGAGTTACAAGGGACTGCTGGTAACAATGAAAGCTTTGAAGATATTCCAGTCCAAGAAAAAAATTCTTCTCATTGTTCCCCAATAGATTATGGAGGAAGAATTCCAGACTCTTTGGATGCATCAGTGAATAATAACAAGTTCTCTGAATTTATGGAGCTCACATGGCTTAGAGGAGGATGGAAATATATGATAAACCTAATGACTATGTAAATTACATATTACACATTATGGGAAAAGAATAGTAATGTGAGCAATTAGAAGCAATGGTAAGGTAGGGATTGTGGTTTTAACTCTTCTTTGAAAAGGTTATAAGGTTATGTGGGGGAAGATTATTTTATATGGAGACAGTATGAAAACATCTGATGTAAACACTGGAATTTCCCTGGCCTGTTCCAGTGGGACTGAGGCTGACTTGGAAAGAGTAACTGAGAAGAAGCACAGAACCAGAGGGGAAGTAAATCTGTCTTCAGATTTTGCTCCCTGCTGTCAGCCTTCCTTAGGGCATGATGAAGGTTCTTCATGCATCAACCTTCGACCTTTGTGAGCTCTTTGGTGTGTAGCAGCTCTGAGTAAATTGCACTGAGGGAATGTCTGTGCAGGTCCTCACAGATTAGTTATATTCCTTGAGTTTTAGAGTTTGGTGAAGTTTCTACTTTAAAAAGGAAGGGTTAACTATAAAGAATGGACTAAACTCACATATAAAGGTTTTTTTTTTTTGAAGGAAGGGAGCTTGCTAACAAAGGAAATGCTCTTTAGTAAACTTCAGTTCTTCACATGATAACGAAAACCACTGAGTTACTCAAATTATTAATAATTATGGGTTTAAAAAAATAATTATGCTATAGATTGTAGAACATGATATAATATGCAGTAGTACTGGAAATGTAATATGTAGTATTATATTGCAGTATATGCAAAGTAACAATGAAAATATGATATTGATGTGAAATTAACTGAATATGGGGGAAAATACCCTTTTCTAGGAACTGTATGGCACATGCCTTGTCTTCTTGGCCAAGAATTATAGAAGTATTATATAATGTTAAGTAAAAGCCCTCACTGATTTCCTACCTAAAATCCTAGCCTTGAATTTGTCATAGTTCCTTTCTTTGGTTTCTAAGCTAATGAAGTTATCTCCTTTGCCCTGGCCCTCTACAATGAAGTTTTTGTTGTTGTTTAATGCAGTGACACTTTTGGCTTTGTGTGTATTCACCATTGAGGGTTCGCTATCTTGTTGGGTATCAGCTTGTCTTAGAGCCCACTTTTCCATAGCATCTCTAAATGTGCTAAAATAAAATGCTCAGGAAAAATGGTCATCTGTTTTCTGAGAAGCGGATGATTTTCCTGGTACATTTGTGGGCACAAAAGAAGTAACTGGAAAGATACAGAGATCTGATGAGCATTGGTCACTGCTGGCTTTCTTTGACAGAGTATTGAAGAGTTAATCAATAAGAAGTAGTCATTTGAAAGTAGAATGAAAAGGGTTGTAGTATAAAAATTTAATAGAAAAAGTTGGTTAATGATCCAATAAGAATAAGTTTGATAGAAAAAAAAAATGAGATTAAAGATGTAGTCACTATGCCCATATTGTTTCAGACAGTGATGCACAACAGCAGATATTTGAGAAAAAGAGAAGCAGGGTTAAGGGAACAACAAGATGAGCTTGGCCTGAAAAATGGGTCCTAGAGAGAAATTTGAAGAGTCACAGTCAAGGGAGTTGACTGGAAGGCGTCAGAAGCATGTAAAAATTTGGATAAATTAATTCATTTAAAAAAAAAAAAAACACTGACTGAGGACAAGCAAAGCTTATGAACACTTTATTGTCCTGAAATGATCTCATGGCAAAAAGGGCATACTAAGTGGTCTGGCCCAGAAAAGGGGAGCCAACCCACCCCAAGAGAGGTTAGTGAGAAAGGAACAATCCCCAGAGGCCAGGAGCATTTCCAAAAGAATGGAACCAAAGTCATATGAAAGACTTTTCTAAAAAAAGAATACAAAACAGTGATAGAAAAAAGCAGCATTAGAAATTATACAAGTTTTCACTAAACAAAGTAATAGGAATTCAACAATGGTTACTATAGTACATGACACTGTCTTCAAATTACTTGCTCAGGTTACCAGATATAAACACGTAAGGTTTGTTTAAAGAAAAAGCAAAACAAAACAATAGCAAAAATATTCTAAGTAATTTAAAACATGAAGAAGAAGAAAAGAATAAAGAGGAAAAAAAAATAAGGATGTACCGTTTTTCTCAGAAGACCAGCAGAAATTGACAGAACAATTCTCCAAACCATTCTGCATATATAATTAAGTGTATCTTTTCCTTTCTTTCTAGTGTCCTTTTGTCTCACCCCAATTTTTCCTTCCCATTGAACAAATTCTTTCCTTTTCACAATATCTACTGTACCTTTTAATTTTAATTACTATCAACCTCATAGATAAGCTGCGACCCTGCTTACAGGGATTTCAGATTCCCTGTGGCTCAGATTCTGGCTATCTTCCTGTCTTCCATTTTCCCTATGAAAATTTCTAGTGGGATGATCCAGTCCTTGGTACATGACTGAAAATTGGGTCATGGCAAGATTTGAGCAGTCCGGCCTATTGACACAAAGACCCCAGACTTCACTGACTTCATTGGACTTGGATGTCTATGTATAAAAAGAAGAAACAAACAAATGTTGGCAATCAGAAGGCTAGACAGTGTCAGAGCTGTAAGAGGTCACACATTTTCTACTCTTTTCTATTTTAGGGCACATGTGTACTTGAGTGAGACCATGTGATCACGTGGCTGACATCCAGCTAATAGAACATCAGTAAGGCTACATTTTAATCATGGATGTAAGAGAAAAGTTTGCTTTCTCTCCTGCTCTGTCCTGCTCTGGACAATAGAACACAGTGAAAGGAGTGACTAGTGAGGGCTATGAATCACAGAAGGAGCCTGAGTTCCTGTCAACACACAAAGGACTATGGAAGGTAAAAGCTAGACTTCTGAAATGGATGCAGGTAGAATATGTATTGGTAAGTGAAATAAATCTGACCCACATGTGCAAACACGCAATTGTCTCCCCAGTGTGAGAACCTGAAAGAGGAAATAAAATCTGAAAGGAACAGTAGATGCTGTGAAAGAGAAAGAATCTGTTCAAAACATGGATTGAAGGAAAGGGCAAAGGAAGAAAGGGATAAATAGATATTTATGTATATATGCAGGATAATTTGAATAATTGTACTACTGATTTTCCTGGTCTATTGAAAGAATCACTGAATGCTTAAATTTATTTTATTATTTTTTCTTCTTTTTAATTTCTTATAATTTTTTTCCATCAGTTTTGCAGGTTTATATGTGTGTTATGGCTGGTGTCTAGTTGTCCCCCCAAAGCCTCATGTAGTCATGGAGGGGAGACTTCTAGAGTTTGTGATTAACTCATGATCCACTGGGATTATGTGTGATTCACGACTGGGATTATGGGTTTTAGTACTGCTGGGATTATGGGTGTGAGTACTTCCTCCAGCCTGGTGTAGAGAGCCTGAATGTAATATAACAGACAGACAGACAGACTTTCTTTAGCCGTAGCTATTGCTCTTTGTGGCATTATTGTTCTGCTGCCATGAACCGCTGCTCTCTGTCATGTGCCGCTCTGCCTTGGAGCCAGCTGAGTACGGACTGAAACCCGCAGTAACTGTGAGCTAAATAAACCTTTCCTTCCTTCATTTTGGGTGTTGGGTATTTTTCCCAGCAATGAGAGAAGAGTAACTAAGACATAATTTAGTGCCAGAAAAGTGGAATCATTGCTGTGGCTAAACCTGACCATGTGGATTACAAGTTTTTGGGACTGGTTTATGGGAAGAGATAAGACAGATTCAGAGATGTTGCCTGCAAGAGAAGTGCTGGAAGAGCTTCGGCTGTTGTATTTGGGAGATTCTGGTCAGAGCTCAAAAGACCAGAAGGCTGTTAGAAAGCTGGCCTGTAAAGACCAGGCTAGAGAGGTTTCTGCTGGGAAGAAGGGACTGCACTGATTGTTGGACTCCAGATGATTTGTGCTATGGTTTGGCCAAAAGACTATCTGAATTTTGCTCCTGTCCAGAGACTTTGCCTAAGACTGAGTTTAAGCATGGCAGACTGATTAATCTTTCAAAAGATATTTCAAAGCAGCCAAATATTGGGGCGGTAGCATGGCTGTTATTGGAGGGTTTAGCTAGATTTATGTTGAGAATGAAGAGCAAGGAGCACAGCAGGATGATTCAAAATGTTGTGAGTTTGGCCAGAAAGGAAGCACCAGGAAAGCTGTGAACTGCAAAGATGGGGCTGAGAGGATCTCCATTATGGAGAAGGAACAAGAGAATGGAAAGGATGGCCTGAGGGCATCACAGGAGGTGGCAGGTTTCCACCCTTTGTAGCCTCTTCTCTTGCCTTGAGAAGAAAGCTGCAGAGCCCCATGTTCCAGAATGGTGGCAGCGGCCACACCACGTTCCAGACTGGTGCCAGCATGGAGAATTTGTTCCTGTGAATCAGGGTCAGAGTGCTTAGCGATCTAGGCACTCAACCTCTACAGCCAAGAGAAAGGAAAGCCTGCCTACTGCTCCAGCTGGCAGCAGACCTCAGCATCATCCACATGGTAATGGTTTTAGACACATGCAGAATGCAGGAGCTCGGAGGTTGAGAAGTCTTTCACCTTGATTTCAGAAGAAGGCCTGGGAGAACAGGCAGTGTGCCCCGAGAGGGCAGTGTGCAAAGTTGTGAGAGAGAAGCCTGTTCAGTGGAAACCCCAGAAGTTTGGAAAATCCAGGAATGTGGATCATCTAAGGGAAACTGCAAGGAAGGAGCAGAGCAGGCCTGAGAAAGAAGCAAGGGAGCTACAACCACCAGAAGTGCCATAGGAATGGAGCCATGTAGGGCTTTTGGAGTTCATAACTCAGTGCAGACTGTTTCAGATGTTCCAGTTGGAACTATGGGATTTAGTGTTTGCCCTGCTGGATTTTGGACGTGTGTTGGTCCCAGTGTTTTGTATTCCTCTGTTGTTTGCAACTTTTGGATTGGTAATGTTTATGTTGTGCCTTTGAATGTTGGATATGTTTAACTTTTCTTTTGTACAGGAGCTCACAGCTATGAGTTTGCCTTAGATCTTGGAGGAGACTTGGGACTTGACTCTTCAGCAATGCTGAAACTGTTGGGATTTAGGTGACTCTTAGAAATGTACTAAAATGTCTTTTTGCACAAAAGGATGTGAATGAGACTTTGAGGGTCCAGGGACGGAATGTTATGGCTTGTGTCTAGTTGTCCCTCCAAAGCCTCATATAGTCATGGAGTGGAGACATCTAGAGTTTGTGATTAACTCATGATCCACTGGGATTATGTGTGATCCAAGACTGGGATTATGGGTCTTAGTATTGCTGGGATTATGGGTGTGAGTACTTCCTCCAGCCTGGTGCAGAAAGCCTGAATGTAATATAACAGACAGACAGACTTTCTCTAGCCATAGCTATTGCTCTTTGTGACATTGTTGTTCTGCTGCCATGAACTGCTGCTCTCTGCCATGTGCCGCTCTGCCTTGGAGCCAGCTGAGTACAGACTGAAACCTGCAGTGAATGTGAGCTAAATAAACCTTTCCTTCCTTCATTTTGGGTGTTGGGTATTTGTCCCAGCCACTAGAGAAGAGTAACTAAGACAATCTGGTAACTTAACTAATTTGAAGATAACTTTTCCTTTGTGTTTGTTTGTTTTTTTGTGTTTTTTTTTTTTTTTTTTTTGCAACATAGGTGATTGATCTCATACCTTGTGCTTGCTGGGAGGTGCTTACACTGCTGAGCTATATCCCCAGCCCAATTTGAAGATAACTTTATGCAATACAGTGACCATTGTCAAATGCCTATTACTTTGTTTAATGAAATTTTGTATCATTTCTAACTTATTTTTACCGTTTTGTATTCCTTCTAAAGAAAAGAAAATTACAATTCTATTACATGAATTTATAGGCTTTAAGGGGATTTTGTCACAGAATATAATCTAAACTGACAAAACATACATAACATGAGGAGCACATTTTCCTTGATTTTTGTTTTGTTTTAATGGTTAGGAACGTGGACTGCTACTACATGTTTCCATACATGATTCTCATGATATAAAATATGTTAAATAAATAAGCAAAATGATTATAGGAAGGATAGTTTTAAGAGTTTTCAAATTGAATTTTCACTTTTAAGTAATGTATCTTGGTAAAATGACATGATAAAACTCTCATCACCAGCTGATTTATAATAAAATGTGAATTTATTTGCTTTCAAAATGTTTAACTAAAACATATCTTTTAAACTTAGCTATGAGCAATCACTTCTATTGCATAAAGTACAGGTTAGTATACTGTTAATAATTATATCTTATGTCCTACAGTTCTAAAATACTCATCATGTTTCTTTCTTTCTTTTTTTTTTGGCAGAACTGGGAATTGAACTCAAACCCTTATGCTTGCCAGGGAAGCGCTTATTCTGCTGAGCTATCTCCCAAGCCCCTCTTATCATATGTCTTACAATTAGTTTCTATAGAAAACTGGTGCGTGATTCCTATCTCCCTATTGTCTCTGTGATGTTTAAATGACGAAGAGATAGACTCAAATTTGGAAGCCTCACAGGTAGTTCTGAGAAAGTTAACATGTCTCCAACTGCTTCCAAACTTCTAGAAAATACTTTCCCAGGGTGTTGCAGGTACTTCTGAAGAAGTGAGTCCCTTACAGTCCTAAGCACCACTGTTTTCAGTGTGTGAGGAGGTAAAACAGATGGAGAAAGGGTGCATCTGGCTCAAGTTACTCCCAGTACAAATGGCCTCTGGATGCAAAGAAAACAGTGCAGGCACTGTCCTCAGACTCATTGTTCCCTCAGCGAGTACACAAAGAACAAAAGAGCTGGGACAGGGAAGGAACAACTTCTCATCTGACATTTTAATTGTTAAAGTTATCTGACAAAATGAGAGGGACAAGTATTCTAAGGGAAAGCTTGGAGTATCCCATAGTTTCTAAAAGGAGAACAGCAAATGGTCCGTGCATGAAGGAAAGAGACAGGGCAAACAGGGGCCCCACCCTTGGCCATGCATAGGCACCTGTGCAGAACCTCATGAGTGTTTTATTGATGTACAGAACATATGGTTTGCCTTCAGCTCAGCAGCATCTTCAGGATGCTCTAAAATAAATATAAAATAATATGGTACACTACCTATCACTTTGGGAAACTTAAAGGAGCTAAAAGTGAGCATTGAGACAGAGGCCTGAGGAGGTAGCTCAGTGGTCTAAGAGCCTGCTTGACAAGTGCAAGGCCCTGGATTCAATCCCTGGTACAAGTTGTATGTTGGCCCCAGAACCCCGGGCATGCCATGCTGGTCACAGAAACTGGGCATAGTAGTCATACCTGTAATCCCAGTGCTGGGGAAGCTGAGATAGGGTGATCACTATGGTCCAAGCTGCATATTGAGACCCTGTACCAAAAAATAAAAATTAAAAAATTAAAAAAAATAATAAAATTTTTTTTCCAAAAAAAAAAAAAAAAAAAAAAAAAAAAAAAAAAAAAAAAAAAAAAAAAAAAAAAAAAAAAAAAAAAAAAAAAAATTTTTTTTCAAAAAAAAAAAAAAAAAAAAAAAAAAAAAAAAACAGACAGAAAAAGCTGTTGTGTATATTTTGCTGAATTTGGTGTTATAATTTTTCTTTATCTTCCATAAGCCCACAAACATGCATACATTTTAACAAAGAGGCAGGGCCTTGTAAATGAAATTAGAGTCACATGCAAAATTGGTTAAGATGTTTAAAAATAAACTTTGTCACATATATTTTCTCCAATAAAATACATTTTTAAAAAGTAACTCCAAACAATAAAAGTGACAGAAGTACATTGTTTTATATTCATGGTAGCTATGTGTCACCAAGTCCATGTCCCCACCCAAAACTGGCCTATTTAATTGTGATTTGTCTAGGAGTCATTCTAGACCTTTGCACAGTGGAACTCAGGGGTACTGTGGAGCGAGCTCAACATGTCTGAACATAACATATGCAAGGATTGTTGGTTTTTCCTGTCAGTTTGACAAAGACTCATCACCTTGCACTAACTCGCTGAACGATTTTTATCTTACAGTTTCCAAATACGTCAGGGACCTTGCCAAACCAATTTGAAATGGGCGAGTACCATGCAGGCACTCACTTCCTTCCCATACCACTTATTTACTATAGACCATTCAGTCCACTAAGAAATTGAATTTGCCAGTTCCTGTTGAAGTCTTTCCAAAACTGTATGTTGTCTTTTCTTTTGCTGGACAAAGTTCTCTATAATCCCAGAAGCACTCTACAGAGCCCTATAAACCTGGATGGTCAACCCTGAAAGCATGAAGACCAGGCTGTAGGAGAACTAAAACTGACGAACTGGGCTTGATGGGATATAGAAACAGAATTTCTTGACTACATATTAATTAAATATTTTGAGTATAATTTTTAAAAATGGAGTGGGTATCCTTGATGCTATTAAAGTCTTCTTTCACTTCTGTGTTTTTATTTTAGCCTAATAACTTGCTCTTCCTAACTTTGTAAGCAATTATTTACCTCACCTGAATCAGATACTTCTATTTTATGTATTTATTTATGTATTTATTTTGGCAAAACTGGGGATTGAACTCAGGCCCTTGGGCTTATTCTCTTGCCAGGCAAGTGCTTATTCTACTGAGCCACCTCCCTGGCCCCCAGGTACTTCTAATAACTGCTTACAATTCACCTTGTGTTTGAAGTTACCAGATAAAGGTGCTCTGTGGTGCATTCTGGGGGAAAGAGACAGAAGAGGGATTGGAGAGGGAGACAGAGAGCACAAATACTGTGGCCATTTTAAGTATGGACACATAATTCCAAGAGACAGCTGCAAATTTCCGGGGTGGGGTGGGGAGCTCTGGGAATCCTCTTTCCCTTGGGCTGGTCCACCTGTAGGACTCCCTAGCAGATGATCCATTCTGAGATGACGAATGTGGATAGCATAGGTGATGATGTGAGGGTGTAGAAAGGTGCAGTGCGTGTTTCTCTGTGACACTGTGTGCACCCGTGTGTATCAGGAGTAACACAAAGGAAAAATAAAAACGAAAAGCACAATATAAAGTTAAAGTGCGTAAGGATAATTATTTCTCATAACAAAGGGAAGATTTATGGACAGAAGCTGAAGGATCGGTGATACTGGGGCAGGGCCCATCAGTTCAGCGCAATAGGAAGCCAGAGTCAAACTGTAACACCTGGTGTGTTATGTTTTGGGTACCATCACACAATTTCTAATTGTTATTCCCAAAATGCTGTGTGTGTGTGTGTGTGTGTGTGTGTGTGTGTGTGTATGCATGAGCACAGCCTCACACAAGCACACAGCACCAGCAATAAATGAAGATATCAATTCCGGCTCCTCCTGCGCCTGTGTTCTGACTCACAATAAGAGATCAAGGAAAGGGGAACAGTCAACCAATGACACACAGCCAAGAGTGCAGACAAAAGTGATTTAATGTGAAAGAGCAGAAGCATATTTCATCTAATCCAGAATCCCTTTTCCAACAAACTCTGAGAAGGTGCAGACCAGCAGGGCACAAAGACACTCTTCTTAACTCAGAGGCTCTGAGGATTCTTCAGAGTGTGTTGGGGAAAGCACAGAAACTCGGATCACAAATAAGACAGGCTTTGGTTTGAGTGGAGAACATATGGATTACAAGATCTAGGGACAATTAAGCAGACACAGGAGAAAAAAAGCAGGGGGGGAGGTTAAAAGCTGGTCATCATCTTCTGTGTTATGGGCAGCATTACTTTTGCTTGGTCTTCCGTTGAGTGGAGACTGGACTCACTGTTGAGGGGATTGACTCTGGAACCTTCGATTGGTGTGGCTCTGGTGTCTTGCTGTATCCTGGTTCTGGGGCCTTGGTGTACTCTGGTTCAGGAACCTTGCCGGACCCTGATTCTGGGGCCTTGGTATACTCTGGTTCAGGATTCTTGGTGAATCCCGACTCAGTGACTTTGGCCTTTTCTGGATGAGAGACCGTGGTGCATCCTGCTTCAGGGCCAGAAGTGTATCCTGGTGCAGAGACAGTGATGCAACTTGGCTGAGGTGCAGCGGTATATCCAGATTCAGGGACCGCAGTGCATCCCGGTGCAGTGACTGTGGTATGTCCTGGCTCAAGAACTGTGGTGGAGCAGGACTCTGGAATCTCGGTGATTCCAGGTTGTGGCACAGATGGCTGGCATGACTCCTTGGTGATGGGAGCAAAAGGCACAGCAGGGGGAGGCTGGAAGGGTTGTTTCACCTGCTCCCCTTGAGGCTGAGGGGGAGGGACAAAGGGCTGCTTCTGCTGGTAGGAGCTCATGCTTCAAAGGATGCTGGTTGGACCTAGAGGCAGAAAAGCTGATTAGTTATTTGGAAGAGCAGAGAGGAATCTCAATTTAATGGCAAATATCTCTCATCATATTCATCATATGTCCTTTCAGAAGTAAATGATTCTCTTCTTCCTTTCTATGTTCTGACACTGGAAATGATAGGTTGCTTTGAAGACCCCTAGGAGGTTTCAAGGCAAAGGTAAAAGTGCTTTGTGCAGGTCCATGTGAGTGGACTCTTCTTTTGGCCTCCTTCCTACCCAGTATCCATGCATGTCATAAGCAAAATATAAGAGCAGGCTCCTGTAACTGATGTGAGGGCCGAGATTTTGAATATTTGAAAAAGCGACAGAACAACAGGCCTGTAGGTCCCCACTCATGTCCTTCTCCTTGGGGGCATGTGATCTGCCTTGGGTCAGTGTCACGTGATCCCTCTGGGAGGCTGTGCCCTGCATCAGGCTCATCCTCACAGGCTCCTCTGTTGTGTCATTGTGCCCTATGCCTCCGCCAGACTCCAGGTCACCTTCCTTATTATGCTCCAGTATGTTGCTTGCCCTCCCTTTTCCTATTTTCATGTTCCATTCTCCACGTTGCCAAATTGTTCCCATACTATTATATTCTCTGATGAACACAATGCAAATAATCAAACTTTACACATTAAAATTACATGATGCTGCACCCTTGATATTAACAGACCCTGTAAAACTGGAGAGGTTAAAATATCATGAAGAAGGCCCTAAACATGAAGTCCAGTGCTCGTCCTCTTCATGGTGCTAATCTTTGAGGAAATCATAGTTCATTTCTGATCCTCAATCCCACAGCTTTAAACTGAATGGAAAATAAATAACATTTATGTTAGCACCCTTCAGTAGAGGCTACCACCACCTGTAAATACACCCTTAAATAAATATATCCTTAGATGTCAAGAAGTGTCGAGAAAATAAAGAAGCACAGGGTGAATATTAAGAACTTCCAAACAGTTCTCTCACCTTGGACGAAGAAGTCCTCTCGGCTCTCAGGTCTGTGCGGAGTCTCTGGGCAACTGAATTTTTATACAGAAAATGAGCCCGGCCTTAAGGAAGGAAATGGAATTATGGAGAGCTGCTCTGCCTTCATTCCAGCTTTTGTGATGAAAAATCTGTGGCTTAACAATTTTTTCATGCTTGTTATGTGACAAAAAATGCGTCCCCTGTGTGAACCTTTGTGGTGTGGTCCCTGAGGGTCATAGGTCTCTCTAGGGGTAATGGATTGAATCAGGAAGATGCTGAACTGTTCAGACAAGAAATACCTGTGCTGCTTTGCCAAGACCCTGATTTTTAGCTTAAATACCTCTCTCCAGCCTTTCAGCATACAAAGCAGATGTAGAGATGAACGAGTGGCGTTTCTGGTTCTCCTGGGAGGCCACAAGGAAGGCAAGAAATAAATCAGTTGTCATGGCCCACCCTTGGGAGTGGACGTGACAGGCTGACATGCTTTCTTTCTCTTTTTTTTCTATTATGATCTAATTTCTGTTTTTCATTTTTTAAAGCCAGTAAAAAATAATAAAATTAAAAATGATACAGAATTTCATTAAACAAGTTGATGGGAATTCAACAATGGTTGTTGCATTGTATTTTGTTGTCTTCACATTAGTTGTTCATATTACCAGGTATAAGCATGCAAAATTGATATTGTTCCTTTCAACAGACCAGTAGAAATCATCAGTATAATTACTCAAGCTATCCTGTGTATACACATATATGTTTTTCCCTTCATTTTTTTTCCCTTATCCCAGTTCTTCCTTCCCTTTGAATAGTCTGTTTCCCTTTCACAGTATCTGTTGTATCTACTAGATTTTATTTACTCCTTTAAGTTCTCACATTAATGAGACAATATAATATTTACTGATTTATTTCACTTAAGAGTATGGTCTCTAGCTTCATCCATTTACCTATGAAATCGTTGAATTTAACTTTTTTTCCCAGCTGAATAATACCAAATGAGCTATCTTCACTCTGGAGGGACTCATAAAGATGCCATGTTAACTTTTTCTTAACTGAAGTTAAATGTTGTTTGACTTATCCTTGTGCACGCTTTGTGGTATAATATGATGCTTTTTACTCATGTGTATATTGGGTAAATATAAGATCAATGTATGTATCACCTTAAAGTTTTCCCCCTGTTAATTAGTTTTATTTTCACAGCATTTGTGTATCAGCTATGATAAGATTCGCTTTGTACATGGTTGACTCTTTCCCAAGGTCCTGACATATGGAGACTCCATGGATAATTCTAGAGTCCCTGTTCTCATTAAGGTTACTCAGTGTCCATGTCTTCCCTTGAGGAGGTAGAGTGCACTGCATTTAGCTGGTTCTTCTCTGGGCTCCTGGATTTGGCTTGAACGTGTTGGCAATGTCCTTTCCTCAGGCTTCTTGGAGAAACTTTGAGCTCTTGGACTGGCTTTTTTCCTTTGACATCATCTAGGAGTACTTGAAACTTCATTGTTCTGCTGGGGATCTTGGGTTTGGACCACAGGTGAACACTGGGCTTTCCTCTTTGTTCCTTGAGTCCTTGGGCTGAGTTTTTGAACTTTCATTTTAGTCACTGATAAACCTCTATCATTTTTTTTGTAATAAACTCAAGCTCCTCTCTTCTCACTATTTTGAAATACATGATGCATTATTTTTAACTATTTTCACCCTAATATGATATAAGACATCAAATATTTTCAGTTGATGTTACTGCAAAACTGTACCCATTGAATGACCCCTCTTTATCCCTTTGACTGTTGCCTCTTCCCTACCTCTGGTAAGCACTATTCTACTCTCGACTTCCACAAAATCAATGTTTTAGATTTTGCATATGAATGTTATTACAAATCATAGGATTTCTTTTATATTTTTTCTTCCTCTCTCTCCCTCTCGTGTACTAAGTGTGTACATTTCCCTTACTTACTTGCTAACTGGCTTTGTGTGTATGGCCCCTCACAATGAATTTTAGAGATAATGGAGGGTGTCAATGGCCAAATTATAGATCCTAGGGCCTGAAAGAGCCAATTAAATTGCAACAAATTTCAACAGGAAGAATCCTTTTGTGCTACATGATGATCCCTGAGATCCCTACCTTGTCTCCAGCAAGGTAGCTGTCTTTCCCTCTTTTCTCTCATCTCTCATATCAAGTAATTGTTTTTCTCCTCAATTTGTATTTCTAATTCTTTATTAGTATGAGTTTATTATTTCCAATTGGCTTTAGTGGAACTGCACACTCCTGGACATGTCAGTAGTATATTTTAAACTCAGGTAATGTGACATCTCCAACTTTGTTCTCCATGCACAAGATTTCTTTGGCTTGGTGACCTTTAAACTTTCATGCAAATTTCAGGATTCTGTTTTGTTTCTGTGAAGAATGACGCTGGTGTTTTGACAGGTTTTTATTAACTTGGTAGATCACTTTAGCTAATACAGATATTTAACATTGTTAATTCTATTCCACAATCATGGAATATTGATTTTATTTATTTATTATATTTTATTTATTATATATTTTTCAATTTCTTTCATCAATGTGTGTGTGTGTGTGTGTGTGTGTGTGTGTGTTGTTTTTGAGATAAAGTCGCAATATATAGTCCAGGCTTGTCTGGAACTCACTATGTAGCCCAAACTGGACTCAAACTTCTGACAATCCTCCTTCTTCGGCATCCCAAGTCCTGAGATGACAGGTGTTTGCTGCCATGTCCAGCTCATGAACATTTTGTAGTTTTCATTTTAGAGGTCTTTCACATCCTCGGTTAAATTTATTCCTATGTAACATATTTTATTTTATTGCAGTTATGTTATCCTTTTCTTCTTTTTTTCAGACAGATCTCATTATATTTCCAGGATGACCTCAACTACCTGAGTAGTTGTGATCACAGACACACACCACTACACCTACCAATTCTTTGTAGGTATTTCAAATGTGATTTTTCTCAGTTTTTAAAGAAAATGTATATTTAATGTGTACATATGTCATACTATTTTTGCAAGTTGATTCTGTATTCTATAGCGTTAATGCATTCATTTCTAATTTCATAATTTTTTGTGTACAGCCTATAGGGTTTTCTATGTACATGTCATCTACAAAAACAGTAGAACTTCCTCTTTTCCAGTTTGGATGCTATTTTGTTGCCTTGGGTAATTGCTCTGGCTATTTCAAGTGCCTAATTGCTCTGCCTAATTCTAGGGCAATTGTAAATAAAGATGGTGAAAATGAGTATCTTTGCCTTGTTCCAAATCTTAGAGTAAAATCTTTCAAGTCCACTTTCAGTTCAGTATGTGGCCTTGGGTTTATTATATAAGTTCTTCATTGTGTTGAGGTACATTCCTACTATACCTAGTATGTTGAGAGTTTTAATCATTAAGGGATGTTGAATCTTATCAGAAGATTTTCAGCATCTATTGAAATGATCATATGATTTTTGCCATTGACTGTTAATGTTATGCATGATTTGCATTAATTGGCATGTACTGGACAAACCTTGCATCCCTGGCATGAAGCTCACTTGATCATGGTGAATGATCTTTTTAATATGCTGTTGAATTCAGTTAGGATTTTGTTGTTGTTGTTGAAGATTTGCATCTATTCACCAGGTACATGAGCTGCAATTTCGTTGTTGTGGGAGTGTGTCCAGATCAAACTTGTTAAGTTTTGGTACCAGGGCAATACTAACCCATAGAATGGTTTGGAAGGATTTCCTATTCTTCAATTATTTTAACTACTTTGAGAAGAATTGATACTAGTTCTTCATTAGCTTGGTAGAATTTAGCAGTATAAAGTTAGTTACAGAGCTTTTATTTGATAGAAGTTTTATTTCTGATATACTCATTACTAATAATTGGTGTTCTGGGTTCTTCCTTTGTATGTGATGTAGTTTTATATCTTTTTGATCTTAATATTTTGCCTTTATTTTTGATAGTTCAAGGATTATGTGTTGCAATGAATCCATCTTTAGGCTTATTGGATGGATGATCTGTGTACCATTTGCACCTGGTTGAAGACCTCTTCCCTCAGACATGGGAAGTCTTTATCCAGCATTTCCTTAGCTATGACTTCTTGGTTTTTTTATTCATTCTTTACTTTCTTTAATTGCTAGAAGTTATAGGATAGTCCTTCTGATTGTGTACCATAATTTTCACAGGCTTTATTTATTCTTTCTTATTTTTTTGCATTTCTGATTAGATTCTTTCAAATATTTCATCTTCAATCTCACTACTTCTTTGTATTCTTTACCTTTAATGACTCATGCAGAAGTTTTATGCTGCATTTCCTATTTCATCCACTGTATTCATCATCTGTAGGATTTCTGTTTTTAAATTATTTCTATTTTTAATCAAAGTTTTTGTTTTGTTCACAATTTTTCAAGTTTTATTCAATTTTTGAAGTTATATATTCTTTAAGTTCATTGAACTCTTAAAAGGACATTACCCTAAATTATTTTTCTAGCTATTCATGAATCTCTTTTTGAAGTCTATTTTTGGAGAGTTGTTAGATTCTTTCAGAGATGTTACAATTGCACAACTGTTTAATCCTTTATGATTTACATCAGTATTTCTTTATTTGTAGAAACAGTCACTATGGGGGGCCACCTGAGCAGCTCTCCTTGAAAGAAGAGTGACCATCTCCATACTGATATGTACAGAGCTGGCAATTGGCCTTAAGCAATGTGTATTGGTCTAGCTGAGGTGCTGGTGATAGTCTTTGAAAGGGGCATGTGTCTTTCCCTGGTAAGCCTGCAGCTCCTTAATGTGAGCTGGGTGGAGACAGGACGGTAGAGCTAATGTTCTGCACTACCAGCTGGGATAGAGCCTCAAGATAAAGGCTATGACTTCCTGGGGCTTGAAAGACTACATCAAAGCTGTAGCCCTAGACTCCCAAAATATTAAATACTATATAATGCAGATTACTCTCTCTGCATATCCTCTCTGTGTATGGCAGAGGTAAATGTAGGCCAACCACCTAGCTCAGCTCACAGTATTCACCTACTTCCCACAATTCTCAGTCAATCTTGAAGCCACTCCTCCACTGAATAAAACTGGGTGAGACCCTGGGTCACTCTCTTGGTTCTGGTAAGCCATGTCATGGTAGCACTTAGAGACCCTCAATTCCCTGATGATTAAAAATATAATTTAGTGTCTTCATTTTTGCCATGGGTTGCATGGAAAGTGGTAGATTGGAATCAAACTGATGGGATTCCAATAACATAACTTTTGGATTACAAATATTGGTTTCCTGGACTGAGACAAGGACCCAGAAGTGTCTGCTACAATTGGCACCCAACGTGGGGCTGTCTTGTTTTATCAAAAGTGAAAATCAATTTTACAGTAACACCTGTATTATAATTAACCATTGACAACAAATCTAGGATATTAGAGCATGATCTAATAAGACCAAGAAAGAACACAGCACTTTTACTTAATACAGCTCCTAGAAATTCTAAAAATAATTATAGGTTTGACTCAATTGTAGTTGTTCATCTTACCAATGTTGATGAAATCCTTAATTTTTTATAATGGCCTTCATTATAAATTCAATTTTATAACTTTTTTGTTCAATTAAAAGCAGAATTGTAAGAGTACAGCACTGCAAGTTGTTA
Source organism: Ctenomys sociabilis (assembly GCA_004027165.1). Taxonomy (NCBI): domain Eukaryota; kingdom Metazoa; phylum Chordata; class Mammalia; order Rodentia; family Ctenomyidae; genus Ctenomys; species Ctenomys sociabilis. Next base: position 49,438 of record PVKA01005159.1, on the reverse strand, counting down.
GCTAAGCCCTTGCTTTCTTGATATTCCATCTTAGCCATCATCTTGCCATTTGGTAAGGTACAACTCTGAGGCTCTGAACTAAGTAAGAGAGTATCTCATCCTTTCATGAGGTCTATGCACCATAGATTGACTGGGATGGGTGGGATAAATGGTGTTATAATATCTTTCTGCCCATCAGGGCCAATGTATGAAAGTAGCAGCACACTCTGTGAGACAGATTGAGGATACCCTAAGCCTATCAGAGCTGTAGAGGTGGGTCCAGTTGGCCAAGCAGTCAAGATTGTCTATTTATTATAGCGACATCAGTTCCTGAATCCATCAGTCCAATAAAAGATTTCCCTTTAAAATTAGTGTCAGAAATAGGTCTAGGAACCAAAATACTCTGGGAAAAATCAAACTCTTTGCTTAAAGGCTCATTCCTACTAGGTTCATATGTGGAGTTAAGGACTGGAGTAGCAATTTCAGTAGGAAATAAATTTGGCTTTTCTCTCCCTGACAAATTAAGGCAAGAAGCCACTGGTAAATCTAATTTTGAACTCTGAGTAGTTCTTTGTATGAGACACCCAAAGTCTTGCCTTGCACTCATACTGGCAGTGGGATCATCCTTTGTCTGATCTGAACTGGATATGTCAGGCTTAACTGGGTCCAAGTCCCTGGAGTACTGACTGACCCTTCTTTTGTTACTGAGGCCAACGGTTTGGGCACACGGTTTATGTCTATGTAAGACTGTGCCATTTTTATGAAACTTAGATTTACAATCTTTTGCCCAGTGAAAACCTTTCATGCAACGTGGACACTGAGTTCTGGGTAAATTCACTGAGGGGGCTGGTGCCTTTATAGGCCATAGGTAGTGCCAGTGAGTGTGTTCTTGCTTGCCACAAATAAAACATTTAACCACATCAGATTTATTAGCAAAGTGTCGAGATATGGCCTGTGCCACTAGAGCAGAAGTGTAGGTAGTAGAACCAATATTTTGGCATGCATAAATATAAGCGGATAAACTTTTTGTGTGAAGTGCTAGGGCTAAGGCACTTTTACATTCACATTAAGGAGCAGCAGGCTTACCAGGGAAACATGCATGCCATCTTTAAAAACTATCACCAGCACCTCAGCTAGACCAATGCAAATTGCTGAAGGCCAATTGAAAGATAAACAGAAGTCCTAGCCAGCTCTGTACATATCAGTATGGAGACGGTCACTGTTCTTTCAAGGAGAGCTGCTCAGGTGGTCCCCCACAAATCACCTTTTCCAGCTTCTGTATTTTTGAAAGTAATAGAACATCACTGTTGACTTGAGCCTATGATTTTGGCAGGACTGCCAGGTAAAGGCCCTGGTTAGGCAGAGCTTGTTTTCAAGTTCTGTTAACACCACTGCTTTATTTTAGCTTTGAATTTAGGTGGAGCAGTTGGGTTTGCTTCTGTTGTTTTGTAAGCCCATGAATGTGCCACGCTGAAATGTCTTAGGTTCTGGTTCTTAGGCAGAATCTGAAAGTGAGATTTGAGGATGGAGTTTGATTAAAATACTAGATGAGGTGGAAGTAATGGATTTTTTTTTTTTTTTTTTGCTTTTAATTTGCAACTCTGTGTGCCTAACTCTGGATGGGGCCAGAGAAGGCTCAGAAATTGCCATTTAAACTCCCACCTATGGCCTGGTAGTTGGTGAAATTCACCATGAGAATCTTCTCTCCTAGACTGAGTCTAGAGGCTCAACATCTTAAGATCCAAGACAATGCTTAGTACTTCCTCTATGAGTGCTCATCTTGGATTTGGGACAGTCCTTCTATTACCTGATATCTCTGACCAAGTGCCGCCATTGGCAGGAATGCTCTACTTCTACTAAAATCTGCATGCTAGTATCTGTGAGCACTCCATGTTTGTTTGCTTGCATCTGCCTCTACGTGGCCCACCTATTCAGTTTCCTCCTATGTTGTGCTTGAGTGAGCTTTGTGAAAAGCATCTGAGAATACCAGGGAAGCTGAGCGCTCTGTCTGTTCTCCATATTCCTGGTGAGATGTGCGAGCTTTGGAGATGTCTCGTTGTGTGAGAGCATGTCGACTTGGTAGAGGGAGGGGATGATGCTGTTCAAAGTAGAACTCTCTCTTGATGCAGATTTTAATTCAGTTCTGTGGGTTATCACAGATGGCTCAGTGTTATCTCTTGACCTGAAAGATTTGACCAAGGTGTTATCTGTGGATGACTACTGATTGCTCTTTCAATAGAGGGAACAGAGATTATATTCTCTTCTTAGTCATATTGGCGACACCCTTCTCGTGATGCTGTGTGGACCAGGAGTGGTAGATGCCACACAGGAAGAACAGTCAGGGTTAAAGGAATCTGTCCAACATGGTGGCGCATTCTTACTTGAAGAACCTGCCTTTCACGATGCCTGTTTTCTCTGGGGCAACACCCAAAGAAGAGAGTTCTTATACTCTGATTTCATATACTAGTCATTTCCTCTGTTCACCAACAGAAGGAAGGACCTGAAGTTACTAAACAAGAATTGTTTGAATGTACAATGTGGGCACGGCCCATAGGAAATCCAAACATCCCAAGAGTTAGGTATGTGATTAGCTTCTACATTCCCTTTGCTTTCGCTGTGTAACTTCCCTTTTACCTGATATCCCAGGCTCAGCCACCACCGCCAGCTCCTTCTACCTGATGCCCAGTAATTGTGTTTTACCTCCATGAACTACTTAGTTACAGCAGGTACTCAGTACATGCGCTCAATAGACAATTAATATTTGTATTAATATATCCCTAGATCTATGGGAGAGAGACAGAAAGGGGTAGGAAGGAAGGAAGCAAAGAAGGAGAGAACTATACACCACCTTCTACAGAATGAGTCACTGCCTTAGAACAGGTTTATGGTTTGTGATGCAAGAGAGCAATGCGTCTACTGCCTTCCCCACCCATCTCCTTCCTTCTCCATTGGTATCTGATCAGCCACCTCCCTCACTGACACACCAAATTTAAATTCTCCAGGGTGACAGTGGCTCTCTTTGAGGACTTGGTAGAGGTTGTTCTTCTTATCAAAAACATCTTTCAATAGTCTAACATTCAGGAACCTCAAGCCAAACCATGCTTAAACACCTGAATAGCTATCTCCTAAGGAACCTGGATCCTCATGCTGTGCCCTCCATCAGATTTCGACCTTGACTGGGGAACTGTTTGGACCTGTTTGTGCCTGTTATGAGGAACCTCTCCAAGGCCTCAGCTGATCTACTAACTCAACTTGGATTCTGAATCTCATGCTCATCCTTCAACAGATTAAAATACCACATTCCCCTAATGCTCAGTTTAAACTGAGACAAAAAGCAACAGATCCCTTGACCCAAGTGTGTTTCTGAGAGTTATCAGACTGCTACTATTAAGATACTAACAAGAAAATATGGTTCTTTAAGAAATTCTTTCCACATTTCTGTGTCCTCTTGCTAAGTGAACCCTTTGCTGCCCTTCTGGAAGCAACACCTCATTCATGCCATCTCATAGCTTCACCCGGGCCCTGATATTCCTGTTTGGTTAGGTACACACAGTGTGTGAATGTTAAGATTCATTTTGCTCTTCCAAGAAGCTTTGTTTCTTCATTGATAGTATTGACTGTGCCAAAGAATTTGGCTTTAGAGTCAGAGAGGATAAATCCAATGGCTTTTGTTGGTGAGTCTTACTTTTCCAGGGTCTTTTGGTTTTCCCACTGGTTTCCTCTTTTGGTGACAGGAGACTGCTACTGTTCCACTGTCCTTTATCTGAGAATTTTCTTGGGATCACTTTGTGGACAGTTCTAGATATGTAGTAGAGAGTATGAGCAAATCTTTTTGTTGCCTAAGGAGCATTCCATACAATACCTGGAAGTCTGCCTATTGTTTTCTGACCAAGCAGTTCTTTCATAAAAAAATATTTTAAAGATAATTCTTAAAAATTAAAATTGATTTAGAATTTCAAGTCAAAATGACAGGAAATGAATAATGATTATTGTGTTGCATATTATGATCATCGAAGTAGTTGCTCACATCACCAGATGGCATGTAAAAATGTTCAAACAATATAAGTACTAGCTGCTCCTTTCAATACAGTAATAGAGAGCAGCAGTACAATTATCTTAGATATCTTGTGTCTGCAGTGTTTTGGGGACTGGACTTTTTAATGCCTATTTAAATGTGACATTTAAAGGTGAAAGCTTAAGATGCAGAATAGTTCATTTCCTGGTGTCCCCACTTTGCTAGTGGAAACCTGGTGCTGAAAGAAAAAATACTTTTATTTTATCCTTAAGCAAAAGAAGGGTTAGACACATGTTTTCTGTGTTCTAAGAGGGTGCTAAGTGATTGAGCCTCAGTTACTCTTGGTAGCTGAGATCTCTTTTGACTGGTTTCACTCCTAGGTCTATGTCTGCAAAAATCCTACCTACAGAGAAGATTTTGTTGCAAAATCTGTGGCAGAGAAATATTACACTAATATTATATTTTTATAAGTTGTTGAAATTAAGCTGATATAAATTTAAATTTAATTATACAAACTTGAGATATTGAATATAGACTCCCATGGTAATGAAAAAGAAAATATCTGGGGCCAGTGACACAAGTACCTGTCTGATAAACGCAAGGTCCGAGTTCAATTCCCAGGACAGACAGACAGACAGACAGACAGAGAGACAGACATTAAAAAAAAGAAAGAAAATGTCTGTTGTTACTGAAATTGAACAAAAGAGAATGAGAAAGATATTTAAATATTTAACTACCCAAAAATATCAATTCAGTATTAAAGATGACAAGAATGCAAGAAACAAGGGGGAAAAGGTATAAGACACATAACAAACATAAAACAAGATGAAAAATAAATCCCTCTTTGTGAAAAATTATTTGAAATGCAATTAGATTAAATATTCTAATCAAGAAATAGAGATCAAGGGTGAGGGCTCTTTCCTAGTATCTCATATCTGGACAACTGTTTTAGATTACAACCATGTGTGTGATTCTAAGCTATATATGAGGCTTTGGAAAGTACTTGGGATTATTGTGTACAAAGTTCATACTCTGCTTCATGACATCCAAGCTGTAGAGAGTAGAGATTTCATGTGGGAACAACATGTGACAAATGGTAGAACTAGTCAGTTCACCCACTTAATCTCTTTTTCATAATTGATAGAAAAGATGGATGTGGGTTTGGAATTATACACCACCTCTGCAGCATGGACCAAAGCTTTGCATTACTTTGGCAGCAGCGGGTCAGAAGGAAGCATGCAATGTATGCATGCTATAGGTTCAGGCTTAATTTGGTGACAGCCACTGATACATATGTATTTTCTGGTTGTACATAGGAGGACGTTAATAATTCAGTGGGAACATAGCTTTTTGTTACTATGTTAATAGTAGAGATCTGATAACTCTCTGAAACATGCTTCTTTAAGTATTCTTTTTGTTTGTTTTTATGAGTAGAATATATTTATTGAGGGAAGAAAGCTCCTGTATGAGAGAGGGGCAGGAGGGGGGCCAGAGCAGGTAGTCCCCCGCTTCTTTAAGTATTCTGATTCTTCATGTCTTATTTTAAATTGAGCATTAGGTGATGTAGTGTTTTCATTGTAACTCTGTCAATATAAAACATCTATCTAGAAACCTATTGCCATTTTTGTCTTCAATGAAATTGTCCTCTTCTAGAAAAGGCTGGATTTTTAATAACAGATTATAATGTATTGTTGATTACCAAAAAGTAGTCTTGTTAACTTTGAGATTTTGAATTGATGGATATTCATGAAAAAACAATCATGATATATGCTATAAAATTTTAGTCACCCAAAGTGGCAAGTTTTATGTGTCCACAAAAGATCAAGAAGGATACATCCTACTAAACTGCTTACAACTGGAAATGACTTTGTTGTTAGCTTCTTGTGTTCTTTTTCCTGTGTTAGACCTATTTACTTTTAAAACATAAAGATTATTTTAAATAGAGATTTGAACAATGAATAAAAAGTTAAGACAAAATATGCTACAGCCATTGTGGAAAACAAGACAATGTCTTCTTTAAAAATTAAAAAAGTTATTATGTGATCCAGTGATTAAGTATCCAGATGTGTACTCATCCTGTGCAGTTCAACCAAATTAAATCTGCTCTCACTTCTTCAATTGGCATTTCTGCATCAGAAATGTAGAACTGGGCCTCTGTTGATTAAATTTGGATGAGGTCTAAAGAATGAGGCCCCAAGGCTGAATACATGACAAATGTCCAGGAAGCATAATTGGGGGTGGTATTTATAGATCGAATAAGTGACACCAAAGGAAGAAATCTTTTTTCTAAATCACCTTAACAGGATTCTTGCTGAGAGCCAGCCAGGGTGATCAGACCTCAAGTGTGGGGTGTCATGACTTTGAGCAAATGTCAAGGATGGTCTGAGCTCAGGAGTGTGGGGTTCTCTCTGAACTAACTTGCTAAACACAGCAGGCCCAGCAAAGATGAGGACCGGAGATGAGTCCTAGTCCAAAAGAGGTCACAGAGGGACTTGATTAATGTTTGGTCTAAGAGAGTGAATAGTCTGTTTTCTATTGGTGATACACAATCTCACAGAGATGATTACTTATTAAAAAGGTAGCTTTCTGTTAGGCCTAGCTCTGGAAGTCCACAAGCAAAAAGTCACATCTGGTGCTGATCTTCATGGGGGCAGAGTCCCGGAGTCGTGCAGGGCAACTCATTGCAGAAGACAGGTCACGCATGTGTATGTGTATTTTCTAACCTCTAACCCTTTTCTTACAAGCATCAGGACCCTTTAGACTGTAGGCTCCATCAAACCTGTCCACTTTCTTGCTGCATGATTTGTTTCACAGGTCTCTTTGAGAAGCTACAGTCTGTTCTATGTATCTCATCTAAGCTCTCTCCTTTCCCATTCATCTCTGCTCCTTCTTCATCCCTCCACCCTTCAGTCTTCCATTCAGTTGTCCTGAATTCTTTGTTGTGCTCCCTTGCAGGTCATACCTCTCCCATTCCTTTGTACACCTGTCAGATGCTGGCTTTCCCACTGTAGACTCTCTACAGTCATTGGCCTATTAGACTCCTACCCCCGTCAGAGCCTTTCAAAGAACTCAAGAACTCCTAAGAAGCTCTGTGCTGGGGAAAAGAGAGCTTCAAAAGTCTCTTCTGCAAATATTGATTGAAAGTTTTAGTATTCCTATTGAGTAGGTAACCTCAAATTTTCCTCTCTATTAGAAACTATTCAGGGGTTGGCCAGATACTTCAATGGACTAAAGCACCTGCTTTTTCAGAGACAGCTCCCGGGGTTCCATCTACAGTGTGTCATGCTGGCCCTTCCCCAAGGACAAGCTGAGAAGGTGATGGAGGCTGAGTGTGGTGGCACATGCCTGTAATCCCAGAGCTTGGGAGGCTGAAAACAGGAGGATCACTATGAGTCTGATCTGTATAGTGAGACCCTGTACACCCTGCCCTAAATTAAAAAAAAAAGAAATACTATTCAGATAAAATAATTACTAATGATTTTCTTCTGTCTTGATAGAATTATATTTTCATAAACTTATACTGAGTCAAAATTGTATTTGATACACTTCACCTACTGAATATTCTAGCTTAGCTTACATGAGGCATTATAGAATATGGGTTGTTTACCCTTATTATTATGTGATTCTGCTATTTCTATTGCTTAGCAGTTTTATTCTGTGTGTGTGGTTCTGGGGATTGAATTCGGAACCTTGTGCTTGCTGGCAGGTACTTATGCCACTGCTATGTCCTCTCTCCCTGCCTAGCATCTATAGAGTGTCACACCACATTTTGTTAGGGCCAGAAGGATCAAAATTTAAAACATGGTTTCACTAAATGTGCACTGCTTTCCTACCATTATCAAGTTGAAGAATCATAAATCAAACCACTGTAAGTAGGAGCCATCTCTACTGTACTATGTTTACTTAGATAATGATAAAAATTATAGACTGAATGCTACAAGATTTATGTACTTGTAAATGTGTATTTATCTTATGTATTTGTGATTGCTTTTCTACAGTCAGTGATGTTATTCACTTCAGTAATAAAATATCAAGAGCATCGCCTTTTGAAGTTGATTATAAATACATATTTATACATTGATTTATTCCTAAAACTCCCATAAATGGAGAAAATAGCACAAATAATATCCAAGTTTACATGAGATCTTTAATAAACAAGCCCACTTTGGCATCACTGATTTAAATAAAAACAGATACGTATTCTGAGTTATCAGTATTTACTAGATATTTAAGATTATATAAATTATTCATTCAACCCAATAACTAATGCACAAGCAAAGATGAAATAAAAATGAATTTCTTAGGGGCCAGAAAGATGGTTCAGTAGAATAAGCACTTCCCTGTTAAGCACAAGGGCCTGAGTTCAATCCCCGGTTCCACCAAAAAAAAAAAAAAATGAATTTCTTGGTGTCCATTACCCCCTTTGTATAGGAGTATTACCCTAAATAAAATGTACTTTTGAATTTTAGGATTTGCTTTTGTGATGCTCACATGGGTTTTAGAAATAGTGAACAGGAAAAAATTGAGACGTTCCTCCTAATTTTGGTTTTTGGCTACACAATTCCACTTAAATTTACCCTATATGGAGTCACTTAGGTTCCCTAGTAATGCCTCTTTCCCCTACTGCAATACTCCTTAAATAAATCCTGTTCTACCACATTACCAACTAACCAGTTCTACAGTACTTCCCTTTGAGAGAATTTAGCTAGGTGTTGAGACAAAGGGTTTTGGTTCCTCCATCGGTAATCCTTCTGGTTTCTTCACTAGATCATCACTCCTGGTGATTCAGACTCAGGTTTCTCATTGCCATTTTTGATTTCTGAATTTTAAGTTTTTTTTCAAAGAAAGGTAAATACAATAGATTCATTTAATCTCAGTTGATTAATTATATGTTTCTAATCATTGCTGGGGAACCGGAAGAGCTCCCATGGGCCCAAGCAATTTTTGATGTTGTGGCATGTTGACCTGTTTAGGGTCATCATTGTCTACTTCCTTCATGGCATATCTTTAAAAAAACTGTTTGAGGTTTCCAACTCACTGAAATGAGAGCTTTGGCTACCTGACTTCTACTGATTCATTGCTTTGTGAATTACTCTAACTTTCTTGGCATCTCTAAAAATCCAAGTGGAAAGCTAATGAGATTAACCAAAAAAAAAAAAAAAAGACAATTCCTTACTACTCTAGCTCTTGGACTTGGTAGTTTCTTGGTTTGTTTCCCCACCACCTTGACTGCTTTCTTGATGATCAGGGATTATGGACTTAAAGCTTGTTGTTTTAGTGTAGTTTTTCCCTTTGATAGCTTCCCTGGACCAGTAGTTTTGACCTAAAGCAACCAAAATCCAAGCTTGATGCAGTGTTAGGACCTTCCCTAGAATTTTGGCTTAGTTCTTTATGTAACAAGAACCAAGGACTTGTGTGTTTAGGCTGTTTCTTAGTTTGCATTCCCTTATCCATCTAGTAGTGATTAGTTTCTAAATTCATTTCTGCATTAGCAAGTTCAGGCTGTTTTACCAAAGTCAGAGAGTAGATGACTCATAAATAATAGAAATTTATCACTCACAGTTTGGGCAGCTGGGATGGGCAGATTAAGGGAAAGGCAGATTCATCTTCTGGTGAGAGCCTGGTTCCTGCTCCATAAACAAGTGGCCCTTTCCCCATTGAAGCCTTACATACTGTAAGGGAAAAGGGAATTCTCTTGGGCACTTTTACAAAGGTACTAATCCTATTCCTCATGACCTAATTAGTGCTCTAATTGCCTATATCCTAATATGCTAATATCCTAACCTTGCCATTAAGATTTCAGTCTGTGAGTTTTCATAAGAATATAAGTAGAACCATAGAATTTTCTAAATTGCACTACCAACTTTTACCTGTACTAATTAATTGGTGCTGAACTGCTAATTAATATTACTCAGCAGACTCCAGGCACTAAATGCTCATCAACCCTTGTTCCTTCATCTTTACTCAATCCCCTGAAGTGCTTTTCTCATGTTTCAGTTGGTCTGATGAACCCCATTTCTGATACAACCTAGCTTACACTCAACAAGGTGTCCTCTAGTTTGAGGCATTTTGCAGCAAAAGTCACTGTTTTAGTCTCTTTATGGCTGAGCAATATTCCATTGCACATAAATGCCTTATTTTATTTATTCAGTCATCACTGATGGGCACTCAGCTGAATAAATATCTTAGCCGTTGTTAGCAGTGTCACAATAAGCGTAGGAATTAATTTTATATACTTATTTCACTTCCTTGATATAGCCAAGGGTAGGAGAGTTGGGTCACAAAGCAGATTTTATCTTTTAACATTTTTGAGAACTGTGCCTGCTATTCTCCACAGTGGCTGCACTAATTGACATTCCCATTAACAGTATCTAAGGTACCCTCTTCTCCACATCCTTGCCAGCACTTATTTTTTAATCATAGACATTCTAATTGATCACATACATCCCTATAATACTATAAATTTATGGTACAGAGAGAAATGTGTGTGTATGTGTGTGTGTGTGTGTGTGTTCAGTTGTACACATTTCTGTACAGGAAGTGTCCGTGTCTGATCTCCTAGAGAAGATCTCAGATTGTCCAAGGGGAAGCCTGGCCCACTATATCCTCTTCCTAATAATTTCAGGCCTGTAAGCAAACAACAGCTACTCAGTATAAGATACTGTCCACCTTGACAAAGGTGGAGACCACTTTGATTATGTGACCTATGGTCATTTGCAAATGCATATCTTTTTGTATATGCTCAGTTCTGTATATTTTAGAGTATCATCAAGGAAAAATGAAGAAAACTAGACTAACAACTTTGTATATGTAAAGGTAAAAGTCTCATGCAATAGATAGGAAACTTGTGGGTAAGATATGGAAGATCTGATGTGACTTGTGACAGATACCATGGAACTCAGGTATGACAGTCCAGTGCTCTGGCTGCCCAAAGTGACAGGGACTGGGGACCATTGTAGAAGATTTCAATAATATACGGCAATCCCCCCCCGAATGTGTCCCCAGAACTCCTTGGAAGTACATGTTGCCAGGAACAAACAGATAATATCTATAACAACTCTTCTTGGTCTATAAGCTCTGACTTACCATAGGAGAACAAGAAAGAGGGAATATCTGGCCAATGACACACATAGCCAGGAGTGAAGCTAGCAGAAGAAATTTAATGGGGGAAGAGTAGGAAACATACATTTCTTTTAGTGAAAGATTCCATTCCAGATGAATTCTGAGCAACTGAAAATGAGTACAGCACTAAAACTTTCAGAGGCTTGGAAAGTTGCTCATGGTGTGTGCAAAGGAAGACATCATAGCACATAATTTTGGAAGATAAACAAGAGAGACAACTTGACTCAGGGTGGCATTACATTGTTCACAAGGGTACCAACTACTACAATAGAAGCAGAGGGGAAGAAGAGTTTCAGCAATTGATCATTAGCTTCTTAAGGGCCTGGCTGTAGACAGCATTATTTCAGTTTATTCTTTGCTTGAGCTGGGCTTGAAATAACCACTGAAGGGCATGGCTCGGTGACCTGTTCAAGGCCCATGGTATTTCCTGGAGCAATGACCATAGTGGATCCTGGCTGAGGAACAATGGTGTACCCTGGCTCAGACACTACAGCACATCCTGGTGCTGGGACAGTACTGCATACTGGCTCAGAGACCACAGTGTATCCTGGTGCAGGAACATTGATGCATCCTGACTCAGGGACCACGGTGTATTCTGGTGCAGTGACCATGGTGCATCCTCCTTCGGGGCCAGAAGTGTATCCTGGTGCAGAGACAGTGGTGCATCCCGGCTGAGGCGCAGTGGTACAACCCAACTCAGGGACCACAGTGTATCCTGGTGCAATGACCGTGGTACATCCTGGCTCGGGAACTGTGGTGGAGCAGGACTCTGGAATCTCAGTGATTCCGGGTTGTGGCACAGATGGTTGGCACGACTCCTTGGTGATCGGAGCAAAAGGCACAGCAGGGGGAGGCTGGAAAGGTTGTTTCACCTGCTCCCCTTGAGGCTGAGGGGGAGGGATAAAGGGCTGCTTCTGCTGGTAGGAGCTCATGCTTCAAAGGATGCTGGTTGGGCCTAGAGGCAAAAAAAGCTGATTAGTCATTTGGAGGAGCAGGGAGAAATCTCATTTAATGGCAAATATCTCTCATGATATGTCTTTTCAGAAGTGAAAGATTCTCTTCTTTCTTTCTATGTTCTGACACTGAAAATGATATGCTGCTTCATTGATCCCTGTAAGGTTTCAAGGCAAAAGGCGAAGGTGATTTGTGCAGGTCCGTGTGAATGGACCCTGTTTTTTTGCTTCCTTCCAACCTGGTGTATCAAAACATCTAAGCACATCACAAGTAAGTCAGTACAGCAGCAGGCTCCTGTGATAGATGTGAGGGGCAAGGCTTTGAATATTTGGAAAAATGGTAGAACAACAGGTCTGTAGTCCATCCACTTGTCTATCTTTCAGAGTATCTTTGTGCTCACAGGAAAACACCTGCAGACTTTTCCTTGAACCCACACATTCCCCTGGAAGTCTGTGTCACATTATTTGCTCTAAAAAGTTCTTTACTGCCTCACTGCTTTTCCACAAATGCTCACTGGCCACAAGTTTGCTCCTGGAGGAAATCTTCCAGACTCATTTGTCTCTTTCTTATCATCCACTCTGCATCATCTATATTAACAATTTTGCCCATATATATGTCTTCCAATGACTTGTATATTCATAGAGGAAAATAAAACTTATTTTGGAATGTCCAAGTTCCCAGCAGAGCTTTTTCTGCATTACAAATTCCCAATATATAGTAGAGGAGAAATTAAGACATCAATCAAACTTCCTTTGATGTGGACATAGATTGCCTCCTGTTAACAGACCTCTAGAGAAAGCACTCCGCTTTTCTAAGCCTAAATTCCATAGTTGTAAACTGAGTGGAAAATAATATATATATATATATATATATATATATATATATATATATATATATATATATATATATATATACAGTTGCTATTATCCTTGGCCATCAAAGAGATCCCAATCTGTGAAATAATCAGAGAACATTGGTGAGTCCTTAGAAGGGAGCACTTACCTGGTATGCAGAGAAAGCCAATCTTGCTCACAAGCCTCTCCTGTGGCATCTCTGGGCAGCTTGCCTTTATACAGAAAATGAGCCCTGCCTCAAGGAAGTAAGCTCTTTTCGATGGCTTTGCCTTCATTCCAGCTTTTGTAATGAAAATCTCTAGCTTAGTATGTGTTTGATGCCTACTCTGTAGTAATGTTTTCACCTAGACCTGCATCTCAGTTCATCCTTTGTGGTGTGGTTGCATTGGTCAGCAGGCTTCTTTGGGGAGTAATGGATTAACACAGGAAATTCTTGGGCTTCTGAGACCAGAAAGTCATGTTTCCTAGCCAACATTCTATCTTCAGCCCTGACTAGCCCTGTGATGGATACCCTATGGGGCACTGTCATGTCTGAGTTGGATTTGGGAATAACCACAGGCATTTTTTCTGGTTCTTCTGGGAGGCAGTGGGACTGGTACAAAATGAGGAAATCAGCTTCTCTGGCTTTAGTCTCTTAGTCGTTATAGACCTGAAAAAAAAGGAAGAGGCCTCCTTTGAAAATAAGTTGTCTTCATTTTGGAAGAGACTTTAAGTTATCATGTAGTTTGGGACTGTAGATGCTATGGAAAAGGAAAGTGAGGACTGAGATGGCACAGAATGAGGACTCTGTTAGTCATAGCATCTGCCTTTTCCAGGATGACACAGGCACCATAGAACTTTGATTCTTTTCATTCATAAACCAGCCATTCTCTCTGCTCATCATAGGATGGACTGAGGTCACAAACCCATTATCAGTATACAATATCTTGGAAGATATGGGCCTTGGAAAATCCAAACATTCCCTAAAATCAGATATATGCAAACTTTTCTCTCCCTGTCTTCCTACTACCAGGTCACCTTCCATGAATCTAATACCCTTTACGAACACCTGATTCATGATACCTCAGCCACCACCATAAGCTCCTCCATGAATTTCCCGAAGCCAGTAGTAGTTCTTTATCTTCACACACTGCTCACTTGTAGAAAGTGGTTAGTTATGGACAAAGTGTTTTCATGAACAGATTTAGAGGTACAGGAATTACAGAGAAATGTGGGAAGGTGAACAGGAAGGAAGAAAAGAAAGGATGGTAGGAAGGAAGGAAGGAAGGAAGGAAGGAAGGAAGGAAGGAAGGAAGGAAGGAAGGAAGGAAAGAAGGAAGGAGGGAAAAGAGGGAGAGGAGACAACAAGAGTGGGATAGCAAGAGTGAAGAGGAGGAGGAAAACAAAGAAAAAGGAGGAGGAGAAGACAAAATAGAAAGAGGAGAAAGGGAAGGAGAAGCTGAGGAGGAAGAGGAAGAGGTGAAGGAGGAAAGGAGGGAAAGAGAGAAAAGTATGATTTTGGAAAGGTAATTCTCTATGATTCTGGAAGGGACTGAGACCACTCCTACACCTAAACTGTAGCTTCTAATGTGACATTAGTTCCCCTTTTGATTGTGTAGCAGTTCCTGTTCTTACCAGTTACCCCCCAGGATCATCTAACAGGAGGATCTAGCCATACTCCGGGTTCTTCTCTCTCAAGGAACCTAATTCCTGCTTCTGTGTCCTCCAGCAGATAGCACTCTCCAGGGGCATCATAGATCTGTTGTGGCTGGTACTGCTTACCTCTCTCAAACACTGGCTGACCTGATTCTCTCATTGGAATCCTGATCCCTGCCATATTCACCTTTGACTCTGAACCTTGGTTAGAGAACAAATTCCTTTCTCATTTCGTGTACCCCATTGCTGTGTGAGGGCCCCCGTGCCCTTCCCTAGGTGATTCCTCATTCACCTCAACCAAAGCCTTTTATTCATCCACATCTTGAACACCTATCTGTAGCCCAGCCCTGATATTCCTGTTTGTTTGGTCAGGTGCACTCAGTGCCTGAATGTTAAGGCCCTTTCTGCCCTCTCAAGAAGCTTTACTTCTTTATTGATAGTATTGAGTATGGCAAATTATCTGGCTTTATCCAGATAATCCAGTGGCTTCTGAGGGTGTGTTCCACAACTTCTGTATGTTTGTGTTCTTTGCTGGTTCTTTTCTTTTGGCACAGCAACTTCTTTTCCTTCAACTTTGTTAACTTGGGAACTTCTTGGGGCCTGTTTGTAAATGATCCTGGTACCTCTTAGACACTTGCCACATCTTTTGAATCTTAGTTTGTCTTGCTTATTATGGTTATGTGGACCATTTCCCCATGTCTCCAGAAACTGTGCTGCTCATTTTGAGACCCAAGGTTCACTGATGGTATAGTGTGAATGCCATGGGTGAATCTGCCACGCACTTGAGGATATTCAGCTTGAAGTTTTGCGTGGTGATCACCTGTGGTCACATTTTACTGATGGAGCACAGACAAGACTATTCCACTCCCAGAGATAATCCTTCTGTGACATAGTTGTTTCCCAGACCACCCTGGGGCTACCAGTAGGGGAAGAAACAAACAAACAAACAAACACCAAACTCACTATTCATTTCAGCCATTCTAATGCATGGGAAATGTTATCACATTGTGATTTTGACTTAAGCTTTTTAAATGGCTAATAATGTTAACCATCTTCTGAATGTGCTTATTTGACACATGTTCACCTTTTCCATGAAAGGTCTGCTTGTGTCATTTGCATATTTTAATGAGATTACTTAATGTTATTGTTGCTTTGAGAGCTCGTTGTCCATTTTAGATACAGGTCCTTCATCAGAGCATTCATTAGACACCTTTTCTTCCCGGTGATGATTTATTATTATCATCTACTAGTAGAATCTTTTACACAACAAAGTTTTAAATGTAGGTGGGGTCCAGGTAATTGCTTTTACTTTTGGTATCAAATGCAAACTCTGTGTAGCTCTAAGTTCCAATATGTTTTTTTTTTTTTTTTTTTTTTTTTTGTCTTTTTGAGACAGGGTCTCACTATGCAGTTCAGGCTGGCCTTAAGCTCACTTTGTAGCTCAGGCTGGTCTCGAACTCACAACAATCCTCCTGCCTCAGCCTCCCGAGTGCTGGGATTACAGACATGCGCCACCACGCCCAGCTAATATGTTTTTTTTCTGCTTTAAAACTATACAGTTGTATTGCTCAGATTTCCTTCCTGTGACAAAGTACCTGATATAATAAACTGGAATGGTCGGAGGAGGGTTTATTGTGGTTCACGGTTTCGGTGCATGGTTACTGGACCTTGCTGCTCAGGCCTGTGGGGGAAGCACAATACACCACCGTGGGCCTGAGTGGTACAGGGCACATGTTTGCCTCATGGCAGTTGGGAAGCCAGGAGAGGCCAAAAGAGGCCAGGATGCCAATGTCACCTCGAGTGGCACTCCTGCAGTGCCTCACTTCCTGCCACTAGACCCTACCTCCTAAAAGTTCCATCACCTCTCAGTATCACCACAGGCTGGAAACCAAACTGTTAACACAGGGGCCTTTAGGGGAGGGGCAAACTCCAAAGTACAATAATTTGATATTTTTCAGTTAATTCTACCTTGAGTTAATTTTATATAAGGTGTGATGTTTAAGTTCAAATTTATTATTTTATTATAATAATTCAATTCTCTAGCAAGATTTTTAACTAAAAGGTAGTCCCTTCTTCACTGTATTGCTCTGCTCTTCTATGGCAAATTAATTGGTCATGGTTTTATAGATTTTAGGGTTTCATATTATTTTTTGATTGTTCCTATGTTTGTCCTTCTGCCAGTGTTCCTGTACTTATATAGTAATCCTTAACATTGAGAGGTATTGAGACCAGAGAGATTGCTCAGTAGAACCAGTACCTCCCTGGCAAGTGCAAGGGCTGTACTATTAAACACTCATACCGTAATTCAATCCCCAGTTCTGCCAAAAAAAAGAAAGGAAGGAAAGAATGAATCTTTCTATACTAGTTCTGTTTTTGAAAGATATTTTCATTTTTGTATGAATTTTAACATACTGACAAATTAGAGTGTATTTTTTTTTTTTGTTCATTTTGATCCTTCTACCAGATAAATGGATTTTTAACTCCAGATTAGCTATTCCCAGACAGCACATTTTTGTGTGTTGGTCTCGTATCCTGTGACATGCTGAACTTCTTAGTTCTATAATTAAAAAAAATTCCTTGGCATTTTATGTGTTGAAAATTGGCTCTGGAAAATACAAATCTATTTATTTTTTCTGATAAACTTATTTTGATGGACTAGAATATGCATAGTTGGTTAGTTTTAGATCCCACATCATGGGATCATGTTTCGGTATCATGCCCAAGAATATTCATAATTATAGAAAAAATCCATGAAACTAATTCTCTGTCAACCTTCATCCTTATGATACTTGACTTTGCTCAGATACTTCCAATAAAACTTTTCAAAACATGTTGAGTGCAGAAAATAGTATGAAAATCCAACTGATTTCCAGCAACATAATGAAACATTTATAAAGTAGTACTGCTACCATAAGTTAGTTCTTGGGGGAGGAATACTCTTGTTTTTATATTAAAGGGTTAACACTTGAGAGCTTGAATGAATTAATATTGCATATTTTAAAATTTGAATAAATTTTAATTAGTTAAATTTAAATGTGATAAAAAATCTATTGCCTCAATCATGTTACCCACTTTTCAAGTATGTGATAGTCACATACGGCCCTTGGCTACTGCATTGTGTAGGACAAATGTAGAACATATCCATACTGTAATTCAATATGTGTAGGACAGCGCTGGAGTCTGGAATATGTTATGTGGGTAAGAATGATGACGCAGGGCTGGAGAGATATCTCAGCAGCATAAGTGCCTGCCTGGAAAATGCAAGGTTCAGAGTTTGTTACCCAGTGCTGAAAATAAAAAGATGAACTCTCAACTAATTCTTGTAATAGTGCATGATCATACACTTGGAAAAGGCATCGCTCTTTGAATTCTCCCACAGAAGCTGTGGGTGCATTGTGATGAAGATGCCACATGTCATCTTAACAGGCCTTGAGGAGAATGTGTTGGTTTCCTAAGCGGAAAAGTGACTTACACTTGCTCAGTCTCGGTCTTGTCACCTTTGGTATTTGCTTGTTTGTGGGTTTCAAAAAGACCTTGAAGCCAGGCAGTTTCCCAGGATGACACACTGGCTGGTACTATGCAATTCAACCCAGTAAAGTGGATTCCTCAGAGCTGGGCACTGAAGAGGTAAATTGTGAATGAATGAGTGGTCACGGCAGGCTAAGCTGGGCAGAGTGTGCGTGGCACTGAGAGCTTTCTGGTCGGTGTCTGAGGACTGGAGGTGCCCATGTGGACAGGAATATAGATGGCAGCAGAAGATGCCAGACCATATCTGATTTACTCTCACTTCCCAGGAAAGTCTGATGAACAATGATGTTGTTATATAGGTAGAAATCAATGACCGTAGAATGAACCTGGAGGTTCTCTAATCTCCAAGAATATTCTTTGATAACTGCAACCTATGACTAAAGTAATGAATTGGTCCCATTTTCTTCTTATTTGACATTTTCTCTGTAAGTTTTTCTACATTACAGAAATATTTTCTATTTTTTATGTCATCATGTAAAGAAAACTCTCCTTTGGTAGCTAATAAATAATTGTTAAGTGTAGTACATGATCTCTGTGTTGACGTTGTGAGTTGTAGTTTTAAAAGAAATTACCGTTGTTACATATCTTGAAACTTCAGTACTCTAGGTGATAGCATTGGGGCTGCTCTGATCTCTGCTGGATCTCATACCCTGCACTCATTATGTGATTTCTAGAACAACAACAACAGTAGACTTTAATGTGAAGAATTCTCATGAAAACTGAGAGCCAAATTTTAAAAGTAGCGTCTATGATCCGGCAACCCCAGGTACAGAGCAGTGGACCAGCGAATCCTACCCTGCACTGTTATTTCCCAGTGAGCATGCAAGCTATATGAACTTCCTAAAAGGATCAGATGCTCATGCTGCTGCATTGAGACAAAACTACATAATCTATATCACCTATTAATTTGAAGGCCTGGTTTGAAGGATTCAAGGAATTGCCAGTTCTGGGTCAATGGAGCACTTTCTTTTTTGGGGGAGGTCTTTTTATTTCATTTTATTGAAGAACAAATAGCAATGAGACAGTTTCAAATCAAATTAGTAGGACAGATTCAATAATTAACACATTGCATATTGTTTTCATAGTGGATTTTTGTTGTGCAAGGTGCATACATGATATTCTATTTACAAACACTATTAGAGCAGATGCCTCTAATCAATGAACTAAGAGAATGTAGCAGTATACTTACCTTTTTTTTAAGCTGAATTATAGTACAGTTTTAATAATTAATACTTTTTACATTGTTATCTTCCTAGTGGTTATCCATAGTATAAGAAGCTGACAGGATATCCTGTCCATTCTGTTTGTATAAACTGTACAGTTAGGATAAATATGCAGTACTTATGCATAATTCAATGGAGCACTTTCTTGAATCCATTCCAACTTGCAATTCACTGCAGTCCCACAGTGTACAGCTCATGGAAAATATGGGTGAAGAAAATTGGAGTTTCAAGCCTATATACCAGTGGAACTCAGAGATGGGGGCAATAAACAGTACATATAATTAAAAATAAAATTGTGTTATTATTATAGAACATAAAACAGTATTGACAATTATGATTATGTGAATGGACAGGTTCGGTAGTGCCTTAATAGTGCCTTCATACATTATTAAGTTAGATTTCATTGAGAAGCCAAATTTCAGCAGACAAATGAAAAATGAGAGAATTCAGACATATGGATATTTGGAGAAATGAAAAGGTAAAGAGAATTTCTAATACAACAACTTGGAGATAGTTCACGCCTAGCATTTAGAGGCCAGAGGGGAAAGAGGCCAAGAGATGAAGGCTTGAAAGATGAGGGGCAAGGGAGACAAGTTTGAGGTTCTGTTTTCATTCCAGAGGCTACAGACTCCTTGGCATCTACTTTGCATTGGAAGTATTGAGCTCTGTCTCTTCCATGGGTCCTGCTTTAAGCTCACAGAAGTAATTAGCTCAAAGTAAAATATGCCAAGGAACATCTCCTTGATGTTCAAATGTTACTACAATGTTCACGTTTTTCTGATTATTTTTTTTTCTGATTCATGGCACTGAGGATGGAACCCAGGGATATCCACAGACCCTTTTTACTTTTTATTTTTAGACAGTATTCATTAAGTTGCTAAGTTTCCTAGACTGGGCTC
This sequence comes from Ctenomys sociabilis, assembly GCA_004027165.1. Lineage (NCBI taxonomy): Eukaryota > Metazoa > Chordata > Mammalia > Rodentia > Ctenomyidae > Ctenomys > Ctenomys sociabilis. The sequence goes on along the minus strand of PVKA01005159.1, from coordinate 29,229 downwards.
AAACTCATGATCTTCCTGCCTCAGCCTTCCAGAGTGCTGGGGTTACAGATGTGAACCATGATGCTAGGCTTTCTGGAAGCTCTCACACACAAAGCAAGAGTTGTGAGGGTACACTGAAGTCATGTTTAAATGTCTCTTGGATATACAAAATCTACTTATCAGAAAATTCTGTATTGGGAGACATTAGTTCTTATGTAAAAAGAGTGCTTTTAGAAGAGGAAAGCAATCTGCTATCATGATAAATATTTTAATCAATCATTTCATAATTTTACTTAAGATAAGTAAATATCTATGCCTTTAATATTTAAATATATTTTAGAGAGTTATCAATCATGATGAAGAAAGATGCAAAGTAAATACAAGGTATACACGTCTATTATGACAATGCAAAAAACTGCCAAATTTCAGGGAACACAGCTACCCAAATATACACTGTAGTTTCATAACAAAGTTGCATCCTGGCCTCTTCAGGGTACAAAGTTCTGTCAGTCCCATAGAGCCACATGCAATTGTTCTTGGTTCAAAAAATGACAATATAAAAAATTCAGTTGTCTTCACCCACAGCTTCTACCCAATGGAAGAGTGGACAACCTGGGTATAAACTTCAAAGCTTTTGAAAAAGTACATCTCAATCAAAGATATAGTGTGTAGTTGGCCAACCAAAGGTTTTCCTAAGAGCCACAAACATTTACAGGCATAGCCACAGCTAATGATCACAGAAGATGCTGCCCACATGAGGCATAGAGAATGAAAGAACACGGAGTGTCCTCCAGGGAGCAAAATCAAGGACAGTGTGGGGTTCACAATACATGGTAGGAGGCATTTGAGATTCACTGAGGACAGTGTTAAGTTTTTTGGCAGCATGGTAAAGAGAAAGGAAAGATTAAGAAAGTCTTTATTAACTCTGAAGACATGGTGAGGATCAAGGGCAGATGGGGCAGGTAGATCCTCTAGCCTGAGATAAAGAGAGCTGGGACTTCTAGGGGTAGAATTTCAAGGTCAGTTTCAATTACATGTAAGGAGCTGACTGGGATCTCTCCTGTGTGCTTGGGAAAGGTGAGAGAGCATTGTGTCTAGGACTGGGTTGGGGAAAAAGGAGGAAGAGGTCATTGGGAAGATGAACTCTTGGTATAAGGGCTTCAGCCATGTTAAATGACCACCATAATAATTCATCAATTCATACTAGGGCCAGAACCTATCAGACAGTACTCCCAATCTTTGTTTGCTCATATGGACGCTTTTATTGAAGTTGCTTTGTCCTGATATACTATGGCACGTTGCAGAGGAAATGGGGCAGAAGTACTTGGAATATTTTTCTGTAAAATTTTGGATCCAAAGTGACCTGGCTCATGAGAAACTGATGGAGATGATCGCACATCATTCAGAGACTAAACACAATGAGGCAGAGGATGAAAAAGATTTTCCCCCTTGTGCTGACTTCTTCAGGAGAAGATATTTTGTATGAAAGAGAAAAGAGAAAAAATTTATACTGATAAATAAAAAAGTGAACCGTAGTAATCTTGGATCAATCATGGATGGCTACATGCTCTTCTCTGTCCTGGGCAGGGCACAAGAGCCATCTATATTTCTATGCTCAGGCTAGTTAGTTGGCTCATAGAAATACGCTTCCCCCAGTGGAGCCCAGGCAGAAGTGATGAATATTACCTCTGGGCCCCAGCAGCGAGTTTTCCTGCCCCCAAATCCAGACGTTTTCTAGGTTCCCGCAGCAGTGTGAAATTTTATCACCTGGAATATGATGACTCCTACAGGGTAAGGAGCCTGAACCTCTGGGTGATTGGGCGGAGCAGCCCCACCCTGCCAATTCAAGTTGAAGTGCAACACTGCCCAAAATAATGTCATTTTCCTCCAAGCTACTGGCCTGAGGGACTTTCAAGATTAAATCATTTATCCTACCATAACTGAAAATATGTAATTATTTTTATTTTTTACCTTTTAGCTAGGGGCAACTATTGCATGTACTTGGTTAAAAAAAAAATAAGTCTGAATGATTATGAACAATTGAAGACCAACATTTTTTTAAAAAGATTTCTATTTCTTAAATAGTATGTCCCCACTGCCTTCTAGAAGTACATGGTGCCAGGGTTGAACTGATAACATCTGTAACAACTGTTCTCTCCCTTTAAGCTCTGCATCTTCCAAGGAAAGCTTATGCCTCTCAGCAGGAATTAAATAAGACCTCCTATTAATCATGCAGCTGGCTGGGCTCTAGGTGCACAGAAACCCTGGAAAAGATCCCGCCTGCCTCCCCTTGGCTTCTGGTCGGAAGGAGTCAGACATGAGTTGAGGCTGCGCACATAGAAGGGAACTGTAGGGGAGCCGGGGAGATGGCTCAGTGGAATAAGTACTTCCCTGGCAAGTGCAAGGGCCTAAGTTCAATCCCCGGTTCTGCCAAAAAAAAAAAAAAATAAATAAATAAATAGAAGGGAACTGTGGCGCAGCCAGGGCCCCTGAGAGCCGCGCCTGATTGCGTGCCAGGGCCCCAGGCTGTCTAGGCAGCCTCCAAAGCCTCGATGGGCTCCTGAGTGCTGGGGAAGTGTGCGGCATGTGCAAGCTGGGTGGATACTGAGCACAGGTCAGAAAAAAAGAACAACAGAAAATAGTAAGAGAAACATGGCAGAGGACCAAGTGAAGGAGGGAGATGGAGGACCAGCCTAAAGGGTCCAGTCTAAGGTGGCTGGCCGAGGCTCCCAGGGAGGAATGGCACAGGGGGAAGCTTTCATTCGCCGGTTTCTATCTGAGAGCAGGCAGTACTGTCTCTTCTTTACACAAACATACAGACTCGTGGTCCTGCTAGGTCAAAAAAAAAAAAAAAAATGAATGTGATGGTGATGAACAAACTATATGCAGGAAAGGAAATCAAGTCTGCACTACTGGGATGCACAATAGCGTGGCAAACCTGCAGTTCACCTTCACCAGAGCAGTTCGTGCCTCCAAGTCCCCGCGAAGGAGGAGCGGTGCCCTCTACTGTCGGCTGGATGAAGGGAGAACACGCTTCTGCTGGCATACCCTCTAGCCTAGAGCTTGCGGTGTCAAAGTGAGCCGCTGAAACTGGAGTGTCGGCGAGGGAGGTAGAGCCCCTGCAGTCGGGGCTGCCCACGGAAAGATTTACAGATGCACCGGGGATTTACCGACACAGAGCAGAAAACAGGCCCAAGTCCTGGACTCTCCACTCCTACGCCTTTGCCCTCTGATGAGGAAACTGCCACAGGACTTCTCAGAATTTCTGGGTAGACATTTTCCTCTAACTCATCAATTTGCACTGCCTTATGTTTTAATATTTAAAGCAATATTTTCATAAATGGCATTTCAATTGGGTTTAGAATATATTTAAAATACAGAGATATTCAAAGAATAAAATAAACGCCTCTTACTCAACAGTTGTGCTTATTGCCAGATGTTTTTTATTTTTTTAAACAAAGGTGGAACTATGTGTTACATATCATAGCGTGTTATATAATCTTGGCGTTGTCCAAGAATTTTTCCATATGATAAATATTATTCTTCACACTATATTCCAGTGCTTACAGACAAATTATTTTGTGTCATCTTATTTTAGTTTATTTAATTTTTTAATTTTATTTTTGATACAGAGTCTTGCTATGCAGCTCAGATCCTCCATCTTGGATCCTCATAGAGATCCTCCAGTCTCAGCCTCCCTAGCCCTGGGAGTGCACCATCATGCCCAGGTTTGGGTCAGCATGGTGCACCCAGGGTTCTGGGGCTGACAAGGCATGCAGCACTGGGGTTGAATCCAGGTCCCTGAGTTTGCCAGGCAGGCACTTAGCCCACAGAGCTATCTCCCCAACCTCACACAATATCCTACTCAACTAGTTTTCTCTATAGAGATATGTATATATATTTACATAATGTTGAAATGTTTGCCCTAATAAATAAGTAGTTGCATATGGAAATGAGTTTGTCAGAGGAGAAGGTTTAAGGGTTTTGGGTTCCTTTTGCCCAACTCCCTTTCTAGGTGAAATCTTGAGGAGTTCTATGTATCACTAGCCAGAGTCCCCACCCAGGGCCTGCCCCATTAATAGTGCTGGAGATGCTAGTGACATTTTGCTAGTGAATGAGCTGCAATGTAAGTTACTTGAACACATGCCCACCTGCGGACCCAAGGGAGGCCATTCTCTCCTGCTGGTCTGACTTCTCATTAACGGGAAAGCCTTGCCAGATAGTTTTTGCCCCTTATTTTCCCAATACCTGAGCTCCTTCTAAATGTGCTTGGAGCACCACATGACCAGAGGTAACCACTCTTTCCCACCTCACACACCTCAGTCCAGAACCATTCATATCATCAAGAAGTGCTGCTCATTCCCCAGAGGCTGTTCTGAGAGCCCTGGTTGGCCTCCCGTCCTCTACTAACCATTAACTCCTATCTCACACAGTAACAAAGCCTTTGGAATCTGCTGTGCAGCATGGTGGTCAGGGAGACAAATCTGCAGAGGGAAAGCCAGAGGCAGAGCCTGATTGATGAACATGACTTCTAGGTGACTTCAGATAATTATGTTCCCCTTTCTGGATCCTTATCTATTTATCTAAAGCATGAATAGATGGGGCTAGGTGACTATTGAGTCTCCTTTACATCAAAATTTATATTTTATTTATATTTACATCAGGAGATCTGCTTTCTCTCACTTTTTGTTTCTTGGATAAATGATTTTACATGTTATTACCTACACTAATATAGACCCTAGAGCTGCCTCAATCTGCCCACCCCTACCTTGCACCTACAGCCTGGGCCTGCCAGAGCCCCTGCGTAGCTGACCAAGGGACCCCCTCTGCTGCTCCAACTGCCACTCAGAGTCCTGGATCTGGGGTCTCTATTGCTTTATTTCAGTTATGCAATAGTCCAGCATCTCCTCTACTGTAGCCTGAACCTCCCTCAGCTCCTGTTTGACCAGAAAAGGACCCAGAAGTATGAGGACCCACACCGGACCCATTCAGCAGCATCCGTTCCTCCTTCAACATATTGTATTCTCTTAGCTGTGCCTCAGGCTCCTGCCTCCCAACATGCCCTTCTGAGTTGCTAATATTTCTCCACTTTTCCATGAAGCTTCTTTTGGATCAGTTCAGCCATGGCCAGGAGAAAATCCTGCTGGGAGGAGGAGACACTGGGTCTGGAAGCTATCCTAGATCACTTCTCTGGCCAGTAATAATCTTAGCAGTCCTGTTTGCCCTTCATTATTAAACCTTTCTCCCTTTATGTTGACTTTTTGCTTACCTACATTAATACCCTTTCTTAGAAAAACTACCAGAATAGTTTAGCCTTTTTTTTCTTTCTTTTTCAATGTATTCACTTATGGGTATTACTTGGAACAGTATCATGCATGTGTGTGGAGGGGGTGGGTGTAGAGAAGGCTTTGTGTACTATTTTAAGTGTCCATTTGTATGGGAAGGTGGTGAAGGTCAACTGTGGGGGTTACTTAAGGAAAGGTAGTGTAGATTCCATGCTCCTTCCCACTATGGAATCAAGTGCCTTCATGGTGGGCACTCAATGGGAAAAGAAGGCCAAACAAGGTGAATAGATCAGAGTGAATTGTGTCATTTAGGGAATCTAACAGTGTGGAGATGGGAGTGGATAATCAGTATCTGTGTACAGAAATTACCTGTGTATGAGTAGATACATGCTGTGTTTGGCTCCATGAGGAGGAGAAAGAAGAAGAAAGAAGAAGAAGAAGAAGAAGAAGAAGAAGAAGAAGAAGAAGAAGAAGAAGAAGAAGAAGAAGAAGAAGAAGAAGAAGAAGAAGAAGAAGAAGAAGGAGAAGAAGAAGAAGAAGAAGGAGAAGAAGAAGAAGAAGAAGAAGGAGAAGAAGAAGAAGAAGAAGAAGAAGAAGAAGAAGAAGGACAAGAAGAACAAGAAGAAGAACAAGAAGAAGAATAAGAAGAAGGAGGAGGAGGAAAAGGGGGAGGAGGAGGGGTAGGGGTGGGGGAGGGTAGAGAGGGAGAAGAAGAAAGGAGAAGAAGAGGAGGAGGAGGATGACAATGATGACAATGGCAACAAAAACAGTCAAGTTGGAATATGTACACACATGACTTCTCTTAGATAATTACTAAAAAAGGAGTCAACTAAACAGAACAAAGATGATCTGAGGGCAGTGATTTTGTGTCAGAGGCAGCATGCAGCAGAAATGCTGTATTCTCTGATGTGGCTTACATAGGTGAAAGAAGAAAGCCCTACTCTAGTTATGGCTATGCAAGTTTACAGATTGACCTTGGACACTCTCTCATTGCTAGAGTAGAAGCATCCTTTGTGAACAACAGAAGTGCGTGCACGCACACACACACACACACACACGTACATGTGCACACATGGTCTCACTGCTAGAATTAGACTACAGCCCTCATGATCAGTCTTTAGTGTGCTGCTTCTTGCTTTAGCTGTGAAAGCAGTGAAAGTTGGATCAGCCAGTGACACACATACAATCAGGTGTGGTGTTTGAACTGATTTAATGAGGCAGCACAGGGAAGAGTCACTCTGTTCCTCCCACAATCCCTCTTCAGATCAACTCTGAGCCACTGGAAGACTAACTTGCCAGTGATACTCTCAGTGACGTCAGAGGCTCAGGAACTCTCCACAGGAAGTGCCCGGGATATTTTTAGGGGGTACAGAGGGTAATTGCATGCTAGTTGCCAGGGCAATGGCAAGGGACTCACAAGCAAAATCGGAAAGAGGGTTCAGGATCCAGGTAGCCACCTCCGCAGAGGCCTGGCGGCAGATCACATTACTTCAGCTTGGTCTTCTGCTGAGCTGGTGCTGGAGTGACCGTTGAGGGACAAGGCTCAGGCGCCTTGGGGTGGCAGGGCTCAGGCGCCTTGGGGTGGCAGGGCTCAGGCGCCTTGGGGTGGCAGGGCTCAGGCGCCTTGGGGTGGCAGGGCTCAGGCGCCTTGGGGTGGCAGGGCTCAGGCGCCTTGGGGTGGCAGGGCTCAGGTGCCTTGGGGTGGCAGGGCTCAGGCACATTGGGGTGGCAGGGCTCCTTGGTTTTAGGAGCACATGGCTCCTGGGGTGGAGGCTGGCAAGGCTGCTTCGTCTGGTGCTGGTGAGCCTGAGGGGGTGTGGTGCAGGGCTGCTTCTGCTGGTGGGAACTCATGCTTCCACAGAGGTTAGGCTTAGGGAAAAATAAACTGACTGAGTGATTTAAAGAAACAAAGAAGAAACAAAGATTAATGTCAATCAGAGTTCATTGCAGGCCCAGAAGGAAGAACTTGTCTCTTCTCTCACTAATGCCCTATGTTTGAAGTAAAATATGCTGTGGTAATGCCTGGGCATTTTCAAGAGGAGGAGCTTGAAAGCATATTGTTCTGCTCCAATGCAGAAAGAGACTTTGCTTTGCTCATGTTTTCACCGGACATGTTATATTCGTCACTGAAAAATGACGCCCAGAAAACCGCCTTCTGCTGGGTATGCAAAGCTACACAGCAGGTCTTTTGGACAGAGCTATCACAGAAATGTCAGCAGTCCATCCACTCATGGCTCCACATGAGATGCTCCACCATTTACAGGATGGGTCTCTAATATTCCAAGCCCCTGGTCTCTACTCACCCAGTCTCCTCTAAAACGTTTTTCTTCCCACTCTGCTTGTCAAGCACTCCTCCCCTCTAGCTGGTGTAACACACCACCACTAAGCAGCTCTGCTTGAGTATCCTCCCCCAAGCCACTCAGCCCTTCCCTGACCTTCTCTCCTCACTGCTAGTTACCTCTCATCCACTTACAGACATGCATTGCCTTCCCTGCTAGGTGCTAAGTTTGGTGACCTCCATATTGGCTTGAATCATCTAAAGTGTCTCGCACACTGATATAAATGTGCACAGTGAACACCTAGTAGAGCTCCCCCTAAGGAATTAGCATTTCCGTAGAGCTGTACAGAGAGAATGAAATCTCACTAACAGTACTGTAGACCTGAACTTACCTTGTCAGCTAGGAATTGTGAACATTATTCAAACGGATCTCTCCTCTTCCTAGATCCCCATTTCCATGACTATGTACCAAATGGCCAACTTAACTGTGTCTAAATACTCTGCAGGCCATGAACTCCATTTTTAAAAAAGCTATTCTAGTATTCTTACCCTTAGTCAATACCCTGCATCAACCTTCTGATGCACATTCACCTTATCCAAGTTCCAATTGTAAAAGAATAATCAAGAATTCCAAACCATTAGCCATCAGAGACGCACCTGGTTCCTGGAGAAGACCGGATCCGTGGAGTCGCTTGTGTCTGTTGTGAATGGGATGCCCAGCTGGCTTTTATAAGATGAACATCTCAAGGAAATAGACTCGCCCTGGCTGCTGTGTTTTCATTATTGTTAAACATGACTCACCCTACTCCCCTCATCACCCTTTGACTCAGCTTTCATGATGAAAACACTCACCTGATATAATGGCATTGGCAGTCTGACAATGATGTCACCACTGCCACCTTCCCCCACAGACCCAGGTGTCCTGCTTGTGTTGGGGGAGGGATGAGCAACAGACTTCTGGTTGATTTAATGGCTTAGCCCTGGAGGAGGCATGAGTCCTGAAATGACCCTGGCACCTGCTATCTTTTCCATGCAGGTGGTTGCTCCCGTGTTCCATGGGAGCAAATACTTGGGCACATGAACAAGAGGCAAAAAGCAGAAGAGAGAAGAGGAGCTGATGGGGCACCACTGCCTGCCTGCCTTAGTGAAGGAAAATGCTAGAAGTGTGACATTCATTGATGATAGATTCTTCAGACCCAAGACCTTTATAGGTATAAAGGTCTCACATTATTTTCTCAACCCTACAGAATTACACATATTCAGAATTATTTACTTCCACCCCATCCCTCCCTAACTGGTTTGCTAATCTGAGAAAACCTGCTTTGCTTTCACCAGCCACACCTTTACCGTCTCCTGCTTCGTAAGTTTGCAACAGCTAGTTCCTCTTCTAGGGTAACCTTTTCCCTCTACTCTACTCATCCCAGTGGTAATAGCCTTTTTTTTTTTTTTCCTAACCCAACTATATCCTATCTCTACCTGAAAACCTGAAAGACTTAAACTACCTCCTTTCCAAACCCAGCCATAAAGTCTCTGGTGCTGAGCCCTCCACCTCCTCTGCCCTAGCCCCAACTCCTGGAAACCCCGCTGACCTCAATGTTTTCTTCCCTGTTATAATTTTGTTATCTATTTTTTTTTTCTTCAGAAATGGGGATTGAACTCAAACTGTTGTGCTTGCCAGGGAAGCACTTATCCCACTGAGCCATCTCCCAGTCCCTAATTTTGTAATCTTTTCAGGATCACTGCTGTGCATGCTCAAGCCAGCAGTGTTCCCATGGTATTCTTTCTTTCTTTTTCATTCAACAAATTCTAGAGAAGTGTCTAATATATTATGTGCTGGTTATGTTAGTAATTTGGGCAGTTTGCTGAGGCAACCCCCCTCACTTCCTGTAACAGGTGAAGAACTCCCTTAAATAAAAGGGTATGGAACAAGGCCTCCTGGCTCTCTGACAACCTAAAGTACTCACATCTCAAGGATAATTGGAGATTTCAGGCCAGGAGAGGTGACACAACTCACCCAAGTTCAAAAAGCAAGTCCCAAAAGGAAATGAACATGACAGAGGAAGTGAACATGAGCCAGGTTGGTAAATGATGAACAGTGACATGCTGTCTGGCTCTGTATCCACTCACAGTTCTGGGGAAGCTTTGGTAAGTGGGGAGACAGAAAGAGCCCTGCCTTTGCGTGGACCTTTAACTGCAGCAAAGGTGAATCTGAAGTATTTATAGTTCTGCTAAAAATGAGAAGGAGATGAATTATCATAGGTGGAAACAAGGGCCACACTTAGTTCAACATCAACTCAGTGTCCAGAGTCTGCAGGAGAAAGGAAAAGGCCAATGTGATAAATTATCTGCTGGGAATTCAGTTGGTTTCTCTCAGAACAGGTCTCCATAAAGCATTGTGACAAGGCCCAGGTACCCTAACTACTGAGATATTGATGATGCCCCTGGGTACCTACCCAACATCTGCCCTCCCTCCATGGTGGTCAGACCCTGAAGATTATACTTGCCATGCGACGTTTCTGTCTAAGGTCATAAGACCCAGGGTTCCTGAGTCCTAAGACCAGCAATTTCCTCTAAACATGAACTGAGGTCACTGATTCAGAGGTGCATTCCAAGCACAATCTGTTACTAGGTGTGGCCCAATTACCTTAAAACTCAGGTGTGTGGATGGCTTCTCTGTTTCATTCCAAATCCTCACTCCCCTCTGCAACTGTACAACTAGGTGTTCATGGAGCCCCTGCTGACTCCATACCTGGGTCATGTCTTGTGAATTTGAATCCAGGCAGCTTCCTATTGCACCCCAGTAGCCACTGGATCATATCCACCCTCACACAGGGTCTGCTGTGTAATAGCTGCTCCATAATAGGGGACTGTCCACTGTCTGACTGGCTAAATATCCTTATATGCGAAGAGAGGGTGGGCTACTGTTTTGACAACTGCTTTCTTTGTGAAGGAAACATTCCCTTCCCTTATGATGGGGCTTCTGAGGAGTTCAAAGGCTTAGAAAAGGTCACAGACACATTTTCCTTGTCCCTCGTTTTCATCGTGGTTCAGGATAATGACACACCTTGCTCTGGGCTGGTGTCACCACCACCACCACCCACCACCACACCTGAGCCCCAAGCTTGTTGCCAGTCTTCAGAAGTAGTCTCCTCTAGACAGGCTCAGGTCTCTCTCTTCACTCAGCCTCTCCAGAACTGCACTCCCATGTCCTATCCTGAGTGTGCAGCAACCTCACAGCTATCTGCACATGGGCAGGCACTTCAGTCAGCTCCAACCTGGTCTTCCTTCACCCCACCCAACACTGCCCTGGCAATCAGGTTCTGACACTCTCCCTTGGAAGAACATAATGTTTCCTGTTTATCAAAAACTCTCTGGATCATTTCTATTAAGGCTCTTTCTCAGCATGGTTAGGTCAGCTGCTGAATCCAGCCTTTCACAGTGAAAGGGAACCAAGTTAACTTCAGATAGGAAGTACATCTCCCAGGATTCTCAGCCTTGATGGGAGCCTCGTTCAGGACCCAGAATGCTGCTATTTTTCCTACACTGAAAAGCACTCATTTTATTCCATTGCCTCTGCTCAGGATGAGAAATGCTTGAAGTCACCTTCGTTTGCAAAGCAGGACAGAATAATGGCTCTAACCCTATTCTGGTCTGGGTTTTTCCAGCATCCCTTACTCATTCCTCCACACTTCCTCAAGGTTTAGACTCTTGTAGTTCTGCAGAACTGGAGTTCCCTCCATGTACTTATAGGAGTGTATATTTAAAGCAGAGTAACATTTAGAAAAATGTCACCTTAAGACAGTTTTACATTAGCCTGTCCTCTCATTATGTAGAAGAGTCAGGGAGAGCAGAGTGTTGCTTGTTCAAGTCAGGTCATCAATGTTTAAAAAGTCTCCCTAACACACAGAGTGCCCCAGCAGGAAAAGAAGGAAGAAACACCAGATCCTAAGCATTGAGATGCTGTAGAACATTTTGCCACAACAGAGAAGAGAAATGAATGTGGGTTCAGAGAAGAGAGGGCATGAACCGAGGCACCATGGAGCTCTACTCAACACTCAACATTTCACCCTGGAGGGAGGGAAGAGACAAATTGAGGGGAAAGACTTGTTCCAGGCTCTCCTGGATGGTTGCTTGGGAGAACAATCAAACCAAAACCAGAGTTTCCTGATTCCTTCCCCGCTCCACCATCTCCCTAGGAATAGGCCTTTAGCCTTTAAGACCACGATCCAGTGGTATGAGTCTGATGCCTTTAAGAATCTCAGTTTATCTTATCTGTGCTTTGGAATGATAATATTTGCTCTCAGAGCTTTTATTAAACAAGGTAACACATGCAAAACACCTTCCAAAGTCACTAGAACATAGTGGATTGGCAATAGATATAGAGCACATCTGTTCTCATTATGGTCAGGACCACATCTATTATTAGAAGCTCACCTCCAGTGACTCAGAAAATTCCATCCCAGTCTTCATTTTGAAGCACTCAGTCACTTGTTCATTTAACACGTACTTCTTGAATGACACTCAAATGTCAAGTATAAAGTCCCAATAGTGTGTAAAGTCTAGCAGATAAATAAATAAATAGGCAATGTTCTGTGAGACTCTAGGACCTGCCTTCTATCAATGAGAAGCTTTACCCCAGTGACTTAAGCACAAAAATCGCTTGGGATCTTGCAAAAACCAAACTCTGTATCTTAATGGAATAGACATAGCTAGGGGAAGGCTCTATGAATCTGTATTTCTAAAATATGCATCTTGTGGTTTTTATGATCAAACAAGTTGGGAAACATTGGTTACTGAACACAATGGCTTTTCAACTTTGATTGTATTTGACGTAATCTTTGTAAAAGATAGATGACAAAGAAAATAAAAGATATCTGACAGTATCTTTTAAAGAAGTCTATGCCTTGACTCCATTAGAGTTTTATTTAATGAAAAAAAATTAAGTACCCAGATAAAACTAGGGTTGGAAATCACTCCTGGAACAGAAGTTTCAGCTTCTAGTACCTGAGCACGACCAGAGTCCCAGTCTGTGAACCATTTCAGGTGGAAAGAGGCAGGAGGGGATACTAAGGTGCCAGGGCAGAAGCTGCTATTGATGAAATGAGATGCTGATGAATGTAGGTGTTTGGCCTGAGGGTACTAGGAGCACTATGAAGCAATTAAGTCCCATCAAAGGAAGACTGACTACTTCTACACACCCTTGTACCTCACTCTCCCTCCAGAAATACATCAAAGGACAGGCTTAGGCTGGTTTGGCAGGGCTGGTCCCAGATCCAGTACTCTGGAGCCAGGAGATGACTGTGGGTCAGCTTTCTGGACACCATCAAATGCAAACAATGAATGGTGAATTAAAGGTCCAAACTTCCTACCCTCAAGGAACGTGAGCCCAGATAATGATGTTTGGAATCCCAAAGTACTAAAACAAATACTTTTTTGGCTGTTGAAAAAGAAAATCTTTCCCTCTGTTCTCTTAGACTCCATGATGGGATTTTACAAAGTTAACTGATGAAAGCAGACTGATAGGAGAGATGCCATATAAATCTTATCTGTATTAATATCTATATATATAGAAGCTTCACAGAGAAGTGAAAATGGAAGGAAGTGGCAAGATTCAGAAAGAAAAATTAAGATCTTAAAATTTATACAAAATCACAGAATGACCCCAAATAGTTAAAGCTATGTTAAATGAAAACAGTAAAGTTGAGTGCAACTCACTACCTGACTTCAAAATATATTGTAAAGCTATAATAACCAAAGAAGCATGGGGCTGGCATGAAGACAGGCACAAACTGGTTGAACAAAATAGGAAGCCTAAGCATAGGTCCATGCATCCACATCTAATTTAGTTTGGATAAAAGTACCAGAGCATATACTGGCACTTGTACCATTGAAAAGAACAGACTTTTCATAGAGCCTTGGTCTACGATATCAGGAAAACTGAATATCACATTAGAAGGATGAATTAAAACCTAGAAGAAAGCAGAGGAGAAATGCTCCATGACATCGTTTTGGGCAACAATATTTTGTATCTGACCCACGCTCAAGTTAAAGAAAAAAAAAATGAACTAGGGATATAGTGAGTCATAGAGCTCTTGCCTGGCACTCAGCCTCTAGTACTGAAAAAACATAGTTGATATCACCGAACCAGTGAGTAGTATGGTAGTTATCATATAGTTGGGGAGGGGAAGGTGAGGAGATGTTGGTCAAGGAATATATAATAAGAAAAATAGAGATAATGTGTGTCAAGAATAAGCAAATACTACGGAGACAGAAAGTGGATTATTGGGATGGAAGTTAGAATATCTGAGGTGGGGAAAAAGTGATAACTGCTAATGACTATTGTGTTTCTTTTCTGTGTTATAAAAATGTTTCATAATTGGTTGTGGTGAAGAAGGTACAACTCTTGAACGTGCTAACACTATTAGAATGCATGCTTTAAGTGGATGGATTGTATGGTCCATGAATTATGTCTTCTGCTATTTTTTAAAGTGAAAACAAGGGCCAGCGGTATAGCTCAGTGGACTAAGCGCTTGCTTAGGTAAGCGCAGGGGCCAGGGTTCGATCCCTGCTTCCGTTTGCCCCGCCAGCCCCGCCTTCGGGTGCGCTGAGCTGGCGATGGAGTCCGGGCGCGGTGGCGCGTGCCTGTAATCCCAGCACTAGGGAGGCAGAAAGCAGGAGGATCACTGTGAATGTGGGCTGCATAGTTAGACCCTGTGTACAAAAAAAAAAAAAAAAAAAAAAAAAAAAAAAAAAAAAAAAAAAAAAAAAAGAAAGAAAAGAAAAACTAAAGTGAAAACAAGGCATAAACCAAGGGCAGAGCATTTGGACTTGAAGGAATAATAAATTGTGAGCAGTGAGTGGAAGTCTAAGGAGAGCCAGGGAGGGCCTAAGTGCTACTTCAGTCAGGACTGCGTGGATTCTTCTTGAGGCTGTGTCTCCACCTGCTGAGGTGCAGGTCGCTCCTCTCACCCTGGCAAGGACAAGGAGGGGCTTATTCCACCTCACAAAATAAGCTTATACACAGCTTTGGGCAGATTAGAGGAAGGCGGCTATAGCTGTTGTTCCTTCAGAACACAATAAACCTTGTACCAAAGTAGCACATTCCGGGGCAACAGATCCCAGTCTCCTCCAGTGCCCTCCCCTCTCCCTTGCCTGTTAGTATAATATAAAATGAATCTTTCTTTTCCAAAATAAACTAAAACTCACGGTTGCAATTTCTTTTACCTGATTGCCACAATCTGAACTTATTCATGGAATCTTCCCTTAAAATCTAATTATTTACTTGCCTTCTTATTTATCTATTTATCTTTATTTTGGACTTCTGTGTTCCAAGCACTTATATTTTGCTCATTAGGAAATCTCTAGCTCCATCCACATTCTGGTGGAGAGGGTGGAGAAGGTAGAGTAAGAAATAAGATCCACAGAAATGCAAAAGCCAAAAGTATGTGGGGATCCACCTAATTTTAGGACAGGAAGAAGGCATCCAACCGAACCTCTCATTTTGTGAATACAAGGCTTATGTTATGGCTAAGGAACTAGCTAAAAGTCATAGATCTACCTATTAACAGGACCAGGAAAAGAATCCAATTCTCCCTATTCCCAGTGTTGTTCAGACTTTTCTTGGGGTGAAAAATATATTGCAGTTACTTTTAGCATAGATTCCTCAGCCCAAGTGAAAAGACTTCTCTCTGCCTATGTAGGCAGTGGAGTATCCTTGAATAGGCTCAGTCAGTTACCTTCTACCGATGTAAATGATGACATTAGATCCATCATTTAAGGGCCAGCCAAATAATAGCTCAGCAGATTAAAGTGCCTGCAAGCGGGCACAGGGGAGAAGGGTTCAATCCCCAGGCCTGTCTTGCCATCCCCACTCTTGGGGTGAGCTAAGATGGCAAATGAGATTGGGTGTGGTGATGTGCATCTGTAACCCTAGGTCTTGGGAGGCTGTAAACAGGCAGATCACTATGAATCCAATCTAGTAGTGAGACTCTGAACTACAGGATCTCAAAATTCACCATTTAGTAGCATATAACACATCCTCACAAAAATGCTGCAAATAATTGTTATTAAAAGATTATACCTCTTCGTGTAGGAGAACATTAATGCTATGACCCAAAGTGACTAGATGAAATCACACAGCACAGATACAGAGAAGATGAGATTCAACTTTTTCAGCCTGGCTATAAAACCTGTTGGACAAGAGAAATAAATATCTGGTCTAAAAAGTTTTACTGCAGGTAGCCAGACCTGGTCAATTTGCCCCTAAAGGCTTCCCGGTCAGAAGAGGAAGAGTCAGAGAATTTGAGATACCCAGGCTTGTGACACATAGACCAAGGTGGAGCACTGTTTGCTTATTTGTTTTCCTGGGACAGAAAGAATTTTTGGACAGGCTGGATGTTGAGGAGGAGGAGGAGAGGTGGGAAGATAGTGACGTATCTCTATACTACTGCAGTGTTTATGGGCTTTGCAGATATATTTTCTATAAAACAGAACTGTCTAATTTCACTGACTTGTTGGGGATGGAATTTGAAGACACAGTGAGGTAGGAACTGGCAAAATATACACAGGTGTAGAGGGAAAATATGTAAACCACTCAGGATGAAAAATGTGACTAGGTACTTTTTCATTGTATGTAGTTCTTTTCTTCTTTTTTATTTTTTTACTTTTATTAGTACATGTTTACAGTACATAATGATCATATTCACTGTAGGGAATAGGTATATATACATTTCAATTCTTTTTTTTGCATTACAAATAAAACATTATACAGGAAAATACAAATAACTCAATATTTTCACAAATTGACCTTATCTCTTAAATAAAGACAAAATTTTGACAAGTTTCTTTAAAACTTCATCTTCTAGTCATTTTGACTTATATAAAACTCATGCCCCATGTACTTTTGATGTCTATTTTCTACATTGTAAGATTTATCAGTGTTATATAGTGTGGTTTGTCTAATCTCACATTTCTTTCTATGAATATATCACAATTAATATGTCCATTCTACTAGTGATGAATATTGGAGGTTTTTTTTTTTTTTGGCGGAACCAAAGATTGAACTCAGGCCCTTGTGCTTGCCAGGGAAGTGCTTATTCTACAGAGCCATCTCCCCTGCCCCTTGAGATATTTTCATTTGAAATTACATTACAAATACATGCTGCTATCATAAAAATCTTCTGTAGTTATCCTTTATCAAGTACATATATGCGTTTCCACTGAGTATATTCTAAAGAGTGAAATTACTGGGTAGTGGCTGCATATGCTTGGGTTTAGAAAACAGTGTATATGTCATGAACATATTCGTCTCCTCTGCCATGCTGGCCTGCCCTGGAGCCAGCAGGCTGTAAGCTGAAACCCTTATAAATGTATAGGGTTGTTGTGTACTACTGTATCCACCATTACCTCATGCAAGAAAGATCGCCAGGACCTGAACTCTTACAAGTGTTGGACAAGTTTTAATCAACTGCACCACAAAAATATGCAACCAAATGAAGAAGACAAACACTTCCACTGCTGGGCTGGACAGACAACAGAAGAGTTTGTTGCCACAAGTTCTCAGTATTTATCACTGAGATAGTTAGTACTAGACACTGGTTGGTGAAGCACATAAAAATCTCATGAAAACAAGTGGCATAAGGAAACAGAATCCTGCAGGGAACTCTTCCTGGAAGAAATCTTCTGCACATGGTAGAATCAAGTGTTACTAATCTCTGTAAAGCATTTCTTTAGTAGTAAAAATTAACAGATTTAGCTCCAGGAAGGACAATAAAGATTGGCAGAACAAATATTGAAAACAGAATTTTCAGGTTAGGAGAGCCATAGTGCAAATGACTCCCACTTTTTTGTTTTGTTTTGTTTTGGTGGAACCGGGGATTGAACTCAAGCCCTTGCGTTTGTCAGGGAAGCACTTCTTCCACTAAGCCATCTCCCTGGCCCGACTCCCATTTTCATGCAGTGGTATAGTAAAGCAACTTTTTATTTATTTTTTACATTTTTAGTACTGGGGATCACTCAGGACCTTCTGCTTGCCAGGCAGGCACTATGCCACTGAGCTATCTCCCTGGTCCAAGTAAAGCAACTTCACTGGTTGTGCAGATATGGAGTCCCCCCACCAAATCAATTCTTAAAAGTTTTAGGGCTGGCCAGATAGCTCAGAGGACTAAAGCACCTTCTTCAGTAGAGCACAGCAGCTGAGGTTCAATCCCCAGCATGCCATGCTAGCCCTGCTCCATGGGTGAGCTGAGATTGTGATTGAGACTGGGGGTCGTGGTGCGTGCCTGTAATCCCAGCACTTGGATGGATGAAAACAGGACCATCACTACAAGTCTGATCTACATAGTCTGATCCCTGTAGACCCTGTACTAAATTCATAGAAAAAGTTTTATTGAGTTAAAAAAATAAAATGAATGTCCAACTTACAATCATCAACAATTTGTGCTAGCAAGAGCAAGGGCCTGAGTTCAATCCCCAGTTCTGCCAAAAAAAAAAAAAAAAAAAATGAAGAAGACAATTTGTAATAGTGCCAAAACATCCATTTCCTCCCTGACACCTGGCAGTCTACCCTTTTAATTTTTATTCCATATGTAGAACTGTGTAGCAGTTTTAGGGTTTCATGCTAATTTGCATGTCTTAGATCAAGTTAAGGATAATTAATATCTCTATAAAATAGTCTTCCAATAAATGAACATGGTATATATTCTATTATTTTTCACAGGGGTGTTTCATATTTTTAGTGAAAAATAAGTGCTTGCCACTTGCTTAGGCAGAGCACAATGGCTGGGGTTCAACTCCCCCACCTCAGGCGCCATGGAGCCCCGCCCCTGGGGCACTTGAAGCTGGGCATGGTGGCATGTGCCTGTAATTTCCAGGGCTTCGAAGGCTGAAAACAAGAGAATCAGTACAAGTCTGATCTACGTAGTAAGACCTTGTAGATGCTATACTGAATGCATAAATAAAAAATAAAAAAAGGAAAAAAAAATAAATGCTTGCCTAGTAACCGCAAGGGCTTGAGTTCAATTCCCGGTTCTGCCAAAAAAAAAAAAAAAAAAAAAAAAAAAGGAAAAAACATATTTTTAATATAAATGTCATATAGGTTTCATTAAATTTACTTAAAATCACTGGTACAATTTTAATCATACCTCTGTTTTTATTGACTTTGTCAAAAAAGGCATAAATCTTAAGTACACCTACCTTGTATTGTTTGGTGTGTTTATGTACTTACATAACCATAAAAGTCAAAATGTTTTCAGACTTCTAGAAAGTTCCAGTTTGTCCCTTGTCAAGGAAGTCAGCTATTCAGCTTTTATACAACAGATCAGATTCTTCCCTGGCCTTACAGAACTTCTTCCCTAGATGTGGCAAGCTCAATTCATTATCTCTAAATTTAAAAATTTAACTCTGCTTCTCAGATACTTTCTGCTTAGTTACTTTATAGGTACCTAACCTAACCATTCCCAGAGTTCACTAAATTTCTTGGGCCTGTAATCCCAGCACTCGCGAGGCTGAGGCAGGAGGATTGTTGTGAGTTTGAGACCAGCCTGAGCTACAAAGTGAGCTTAAGGCCAGCCTGAACTGCATAGTGAGACCCTGTCTCAAAAAAACAAAAAAAAAAAAAAAAAAGCAGCCACTTAATTCAATTCCCTCATACCATCCACAATTTTTCTTGGTTTCTTTAACCCCAGCAAAGGTCCTTCATAGGGAAAAGCCTAGATGTTTACTCTTCTGTTCACCTCTAGAATTCTCCTATTATCCTGGGTTAAAGTTTTGGCTGTTCTTTCTGCTTCTCTCACTGATGTGTTTGGGACAGCAGCTACATGCAGATAACTTCTAAATTTTGTACAGATAGACACTAGAATGCCAGTTTGCCATAAGCTACCCTCCTCTTACTCTTTCATGCTTCTGGAAACCTACTCATTATATATTTGGGGGAGAGTGAGATCAGTAAGACTTCTGTGCCCCAAGAGCTCATAATATAATAGGGAAATTAGACACATGAAGAGTGAATTATAAACTGGCTGTGGTGGTATGTGCCTGAAATTCCAACACTCTGGGAAGCTGAAGCAAGTGGATTGTACATTCAAGCCTAGCCTGGGCAATTTAGTAACTTAGTAAATCTGTTTCAAAGAAAATTAATAAAAAGGGCTTAGGATGTAACTTCATGCAAAAGCTCTGAGTCCAATGCCCCAGTATCACAAAAAAGGAAATTATAATAAAAATATACTTAATTAATAAAACAAGTGTATTAATAAAAATTTACAAAATGTATTACGAGCACTATGTATGTTACCAGGGTTTTCTAACATGCTAAATGAGACCACATGGAAATATATGAAAGAAATTTTTTAAATTAAGAAGTTATCCTAATTAGCAAAGTGGAAAACTGATGATCTAGGCAGAAGAAATGGCATAAATGAAGCACACACAGTAACGCACATACAAAGCACAGAAGTATCAAACTAAATGTGTATGGTATTTAGAGAAAAGTTAATTATTTGGTATTGTTGGGTAATGATGTGTTTGGGTTTTGTAGGAGAATTTTGCAGCAGCTAAAAAATTTCTATACTTTAGAATATAAAAGAATTAGGGAGAGCTCTTGAGTCTTCTTTTGGTCAGTGAAGTTCAAATGGTAGACCTCTGCAATGACTATACCTTACTTTATGTACAAAGGAACCAGAAATGAAAAAAAAAAAATCACTCCTCTCACTGCATCTATGAGTAGGATTTTGATGTAAAACAATTTTGCTTTGTAAAGCTTCAAAAGGCAAAATTACATGAGAACATGTTTATTTATGGGGGAATGGGTCTTTGGGTCTTACAAAGAGGACAAGACTCTGTCTTCGATCGTTGGCATAGGATCCGTGGGCATGCTCCCTTCTCCAACGAGCTTGGAGCCTTAATCACAAATAACAGCAGAAACACTTATTGCCTTGATCATTTCTGGCTGGCCTGGAAACTGAACACTGTATAATTCTGTCAGCACTAGAATTGAAAAGTCAATGAGAGGGCCTGCCGAGGTCTTCCATACGGCACCCAAAATTGTGACCAAGACCCTGGCTGGGACTTGGTGAAAGGATTCCAGAAAGGGAGCCACCGTTAGGTATCAGTCCCTCTGCTTGGCAGAAGGGAGTCATTTCAGGATGCAGAGACTGGTGTCCAGAAAGGCTCTCAAAGATTTCCTTAGGGTTAAAAATGATCATGTCTGAGTGTTCATTGTTTTAAACACAGTTTGACTTTCCTACTTAATAACTATACCCAAAGAGTTTTAGATAATTACTACTTGAAAATACCAACCATGCACAGTTATTTTAAGGGAAAATAGAGAAGGTGGTTCTTAATTCATTTTCAGACCAGTATGCTAAATGAAGAAGTAATTTATTATTGGTATTGCTAACAGTGACAACCAAAATTCAGGGAACAAATCCCAAAAGAGTAAAATTCAAAGGTAGGTAGTTTGACTGTGTTAAGCTACTCTGTTTGGTTTAATTTTATGTACTTGATATAGGGTCTCACTGTACAGCTCGGACTTGTAGTGATCCTCCTGTTTCACCCTCTCCAGTGCTGGGA
This sequence comes from Ctenomys sociabilis, assembly GCA_004027165.1. NCBI lineage: Eukaryota > Metazoa > Chordata > Mammalia > Rodentia > Ctenomyidae > Ctenomys > Ctenomys sociabilis. The sequence continues at coordinate 8,121 of PVKA01005159.1, read as the reverse complement.
ATATAGGTGTACACCAACATGCCTGGGGCAGGGCATGTAGTATTGGGGATTGAACCTGGGTCCTTGGGTTTGCCTAAGTGGTGGAGATAGCTGCTCTTTTCTCAGCTTTGAAGGGTCATCTCTTTTTACATGTAGGAGATTTGCTCCTTCTTTCTACTGTAGGAGTCAAATCTCATACAGGGTTAGGAGGATTAGACACTTTCTGCGAAAATAGGGCTTCTTGTAAAAGCTACAAAACATTGGATTCACTGACAAAACCAAGGAAAGCCAGTGTACTTTGAACATAGTCCCTATATGTCACTGTGGAGGACCACCTGGGCAACTCTGAAAGAGGAGAAATTAGCTCCATTTTCTCTGAGCCTGACCTTATTTCCATGTATTGACACATACAGAGCTGGCTAGGACTTTTTCCTTATCACTTCAGTCGGCTCTAAGAAATGCATATCAGTCCAGCCTAGGTGTGGGTGACAGTCTTGGAAGATGGCAGACACACGTACCCCCACCCACACCCCCTGCTCCCTTGTGTGAGCCAGCACAGGTGAAGTGCCAGTGCTCCACACTGTCAAGGGGATTAAGCCTTGGAATAGAGCCCATGGTTTCCTGGGGCTTGAAAAAAGCACAGACCCCAAAACATTAGCTACTATTTACTCAATTGTGCAATCCAGATTACTCTCTGAAGATCCTTCTCTGCATATTGCAGAGGTGTTTCCAGACCTCCTACCTAGTCCAGGTCATGATACTCACCTACTTCCTGCCATTCTCAGTCACTCATCTTTAAGCCACTCCTTTCTTCATGAGTGAATAAAACCCAGATTTGGCCTTAGGTTGAAGTCTTTGTTCCAGATAGCCATCATCATGGTTGGACTTAGGGTCCATTTGGCTTCCCAAAACTATAAAAATTTTCTTTAATGCCTTTATTCTTTCCATGGTTTGAGGTGGGTGTGGTAGATTGGAATTAATTTGATGGAATTCCAATAACTTATTCTTGGGATTATACATATAAACTTTTCAGACCCAGATGAAAACCAGGAAGGGCTCTCTATGCATCTCTATCTCTATAACAACTTTTTCTTCATAAGAAAATAACTTTGACTTCCATAGAGTACACTGAGACTCAGGATAGATTTTTCCCAGTATAACTCTGGCAAAACAGCATAGCAACCTGGAAAACTAAGTTCACACTAGAATGTGGTAAATACTGTGGTGAGTGACTGGAAAGTGAGTGGTCAATAAACTAGTGCATGAAGAAGTTATTTGCACATTTCTGCACGTGTTTTGCAGCACTCAAGTCATTTATGTATGTTTTGTCTGCTCTTTTAGAATGACAATTGCTGAGGGGCAAAAACCACGTGACCAGACAGGCTAGATTTCTAATGGGAGGAACTAAATGTTTCCTTTCCTTTTGCTCTTCCCTAGATCTCTCAGGCTCTTGTTAACTAGTTCCTGGGTCTTTCCCCCCATCTCTTTTACCAGCCATGTGTTGGGGTCTGGTGTTCCCCCATCATTAGCTATCAGTGAGTATTTGTACCCATAAGGGTGACCCCTTAAAGTCTCACAGGCAGATACTGATGCAGTCACTTCCCCAAAACGTTGCCTCTAAACCAATAATCAGATCACACCATGAGGCTGCGAAGAGAAAGAGGCAGTCAGTCCAGGAAGGAGAAAAATTTTATTAAATGAAACACAAATGGGAGAGAAACCTATTTGGGAAGTAGGAGAGAAGCCTTAAGAGGGGGCATTGGGAAAAGAATTGAGGTAGAGACTGTGTATCAGCTATGGGGTCCCCTTTCGTGTGCTAGAACCCCAGAAGATGCCTAGGTACTTTGTTTGCTTTGGAACATGAATGCAGACATAATAGTGGCAGAGATGCAGACTGGAGAGGGTGAAGTCTTTCATGCCCACCTGAGAAAGCATCAAGGTGGTGCACAGAGGCAGCCAAGATGGCAAACAGAAGAAGCCTCATATTGGTTGAGTAATTTGATGGGAACAAATTCTTTCATTGCTTCACCAGCTCCTGTGTAGATAGAAGAGGGGACATCCTGGAACCAGGGGAAAGGGGAGCAGGAAGAAGAGGCAGCTCCATATGGCAGCCTGGATGACGGGCATCTTTACTTCTGTTTACTCTGGGGAGCTTGCTGGCCTGAGGGACGCTTCCGCTGGTCAGCGCCTTTGGGTGGACATTGCTTCTTGGCCTGGGGAGCACAGGGATCCTTGGTTTTGGGCGAGCAGGTCTCTTGACATTTCACTGGGGGTGGCTGGCAGGGCTGCTTCACCTGCTGCTGCTGGGCCTGCTGGGGTGGGCACTTGGAGTGCTGCTGTTGCTGAGAAGACATCACTTGAAGAAGAGGCAAGCCTGTGGGAAACGAGCAGTGATGTCATGAGAGGGGCTCCTTCCATCCCTCCTCCATGACTGTGGTTTTCTCCAACTTCCAAGAACATGAGCTGTGACTAACCACTGATTAATGGGTTGCTTCTGAAGCACCCACAACAATCCCCTCTCTTTCTTCCCTCTTTTGCGCTAGGCTTGTTCCCTGTTTCCTTCATTTTCCCATGCACTCCAGACTTAACTGAATGTACCATTTATTTCTTGGTCTTACCAGGAAATAAAGTGAGGTGCTGAGGTAAAAATGAAAAAGAAGCCTAGTGATTTGTAAGCCCAAGACTTTCTGTCTTTGCTACTGAATCTGGGCAATGTCAGCTGGCTACCTGGGAGGTGGAACAAGCACAAGCAAAGGAAGAGCTTGAGAGAGAGGAAGCGTGGTCTCTGTGTTAGAGGGAAGCACTGTGTAACAATGGGTCTGGAGAAAGTGGAACACAGATGCGCAGGTTCTCTCCCCACTCTGCCTCTGACTCAGGAGATGCTCAGAAGTCATTTAAAGTGCCTATGCAATAGTAATCCTGGCTTTCCATGGAGATTCAGAAATGAAGGGATGCGAGAGCCCAGTAGGTTACTGGAAGCAAAGGACCACAGGGGAATCTTTTACCCAATGACAGCCTGGTTCAGTGGAAGGAACAGTCGCCAAGCATTCCTAGTCCTAGTACAAACCTGTTACTCACTACCTGGAACCCCTGCAGGTATCTTGCAATTCCTGCATCTTTAAGAAAAGATAAATAGCAGCCAGAACTGAGGACGCAGGTTTGGAAGGCCCCTGAGGCCCTGCCAGCTCTGAAGGGGCCTCTGGCTTTCTACACAGGCAGCATACCTTGCCTTCCAAGTTGGTGGTAATTAATAGGAAGTGTAGCCCTGAAAATGGAGATGTGGCAATCAGAATAGTAAGGAGCAAGGACTGCAGAGTAGGAAAGACAATATCCAGTATACCTATTCTAAGTGCAAAAGCAAAATTTAGAGCTTGCTGATGGGGCAAAAGAGAAGATAGAGCTTGAGAAAGCGTTAAAGTAGGGTTTAGAATTGCTATAAAACACCATTACTATAGTTAGTGCCCTTTTAATTAGGAAAGTCCTCTTACTGAGGAGTCCAGCCCCAAATCAGGAACAAAGTTGCACTCAGCAATGGAGTGATGGAGTGGCAATGGAGATTAAATTTCATAAGAAACAATTAGTGTAACATCTCTATAAGTGTTAGAAGATGATGCCATTCTGCTGATTACCCAGGAATAAGAGGAGCTTGGCCTAACAGCCCCAGATGCCTCGGGAAGAAGGAAAGAGGCCAGTGGTCCCCAGAAGGACAGGCGCATTCGTACTTACCGGAGGCCGAGAGCTGGGTTCTGGGAGAGAAGGCTGAGGGCTGGTTTAGAAGCAGCCATTCCGGGAACCCTTATAAAGGCCCCCCAACTGCCCCGGGCCCTTGGTGTGGCCCTGATTACCACCTCACAGAGAATTCCTCACCCACTTCTCCCACCTGCACTTCCTCCTGGGACTTGCTTTATGGGCCTGTTTAGATGGAAACCACCCACCAGCTATTTCCAGCACTAGGTCCTTCTGCACATGCTGATTTCACCCACCAAAGATGCATGTCAAACTCAAGGACTCGAGAGCTTTTAAAAACAACAATGCTGAGTAGCTTGTCTCAAATGAGAAAGTTTTAAGAAATCTGGTGGAAGGAGGAGAAAGAGGGGAAGGTTAGAGTTTACAGCATTTCTGACAAATTGCTATTCTCTCTCTCTCTCTCTCTCTCTCTCTCTCTCTCTCTCTCTCTCTCTCTCTCTCTCTCTTGCTTGCTTGCTTGCTTGCCTAGTCTCTGGTGCTTCACAGTGAATTTACATTTTATGCTTATCATTTCATTTCATCTTTATAGTCAAGCGAGCATGCACCATGATTATCATTTTAAAGATGAGAAATAAGGTTCAGAGTGATCACACAGGAAGTAAACAGCAGAAGTGGGATGGGAACTCAGATCTAGATGACTCAAAGATTTTTAAACATGATACAGGTAGAAGTCAATGGCTGGCCCCAGGTGCCATCTGCCCGCGGTCTTATCCCCAGTACCCAGGGCATACATGTTTCCTGATCTATGTGGTTTCTCCTGGAACCCAGGAGAAGATGATGTGAAAGGAGCCCCAGCATGTGGTAGTGCTGTCCCCAGTTGTCCCCACCTGTCCCCAGGACCAAGACTGCTCATGGGTGGCCCAAACAGGGTGAAACACAAAGTGGTCTCTGTGGTAGACCTATCACATAAAATATAAGGTCTGGCAAAACTTAAATTTCAGGTAAGCAACAGAATTTTCTAGAGCATTTCCCAATTATTACATAGGTTACATGTACATCATAAAATTATTTGTTTGAAATATAAACTTAAATGAACAGGCTGGGTTTGATTCAGTTTCATTTGGTTTTATGGGTTTGGTAGTGAGGATTAAACCTAGGACCTTCACACTAAGCTATGTTACCAGGTTTTGTTTTACATTTTAGTTTATATTTTGAGTCAGGGTCTGTTTATGTCTGTAAGTTTCCCAGGCTAGGCTAGAATTTGTTCTCCTCCTGCCTTGGCCTCCCAGAGTGCTGACATAACAGGCATGTGCTACCACAACTGGGAGACCATTTTTATTTGCTAAATCTAAAACTCTACACAAGGACCTACCCAGATGCTAGAAACAAACTCTGGTCCAGCACTTGGTACCTGATCCTGGGCTAGAGGAAGGCAGGTTAGCTCTGGAAGGCTGGCCCACTTTTGGCCTCCTCCCCAAACCTCAAGATCTGGCCTGGTGAGAGGCCATCAGTCAATGTGATCATTTCTGTCACTTTCACAACCAAATGAAAGACTGCCCAGAAAATGACAGGAACACCCATGAGCCCTTTCCCAAGCATTTTATTAACTTGTTGCCTTATTTAATCCTCAATCTGTTATGCAGTGTGAATCTGATTTTATAGTGGAAAATTCCAGCTCAGAGGAGTTGAATGAAGCATCCCAGAAAACGCAATTGTCAAGCTAAGGCTGGGCGGGTGCTGGCCCAACAGAGGTTTCTGGTACAACCAGAGCATCTCCACATGGGAGAAATGCTTGTCACTGGGTGGCACCACGACTAACAAACTTTTCTGAGCTTTCCATCATGTGTAGACCAAATATTACTCATTGTTCATTGTCATCCTCACTTGAAAGTTAACCCTTCCCCTAACTTCCCTCAAGACCAGGTCTCCCATGCCCTCTACTCCCATGCTTGTTGACATGAAGAATGTAGTTTTCTGGGCTACAGCCTTGGGGATCTTCACTCTATCCCATTCTCCAACCTTGATCCCAACTCTTTCTCCTTTCTACCTGCACCCCCTGTTCTTTTCTCCCACTTTTTTGTGCTTACCCTGATCTAAACTGTCCTCCATGGACACAGGCAGCAAGACAGACTTGGCCCCAAGCAATGCATATGCACCAGCCTGGCACCTCCAGACCTTTAGCGTGTGCATGGGGCCTCTGAAGGGTGAGCAACCCCACTCACTCCCTCGCTTCTCACCCAACTTTAGTTCTCTTCATTCTTTCCAAATCCATCACTGGCTTCTTACTTTATCACTAAACAACTCTTGATTAGATTTGGAGAATTCTGTCTAGTGGTAAAGACATGGCTCATAACATAGCACCTTCTCAGATTCCCTAGAAGACCCAAACCTAGCCCTGATAACCTGGAAGAGACTGTGTCTGCCCCATCATGAACATCTAATGTACAACTTCGTGTGCACTTAATGCACTGCACCTCTGAAAAATTTGGCTCTCAGTGTTCCCATGAGACCCAACATCCTAGTTTCATAGACGCAAACTAGGCCTTGAAATGAGGATACACCTTGCCCGAGGTCCCATGGAGATTTGTGTCAGGTCCTGAGTTAGATCATTGGTCTCTTGACTTGGTTATTTTCAATCAACTGAAGAACTGACCTTCTGGAAGATTCTTAGCAGAGGACCCATTGAGAATAAATTAGGGTGCTGATGGTGGAGGTATCTGTCTTTTCTTGTCACAGGTTCTCTCTTCCTCCATGATACTCTGCTCTCTGTGCCCACCCCTCTTTCCTCCTTCCTCTGGAAGATCCTGATTTGAACAGTGCCAGGCACTAATTTTATTAGTCATTAAATTCTATAAAGTTTATACAATACCTGCCTTTACCGTGTCCACAATATTCTATGAAGAAAGTTAATTGTACTATATATTTCCTGAATAACAAAACTGGTTCAGATGGTGGCTGGATATGGGATTCAGTGGTGGTGCTGTAAGGGACAGAAGGTGACCCAAATTACTTAAAGCTGTAACATCTGGTTTTCAGGCAACCTAACTGGCTAGGGCAGAGTATTATTCTTTCAAAAGAGGAGGGGAGATTTCTTGGCACCCCTCAGGTCACCTTATGTCAAACAATTCCTCCAGGCAGGGTGGGTCCTGGAAAGCCATGAGAATCTGTAGCTCTGTTGTCTCTACTCCCAACCCTACCCCTACCAGCCCAGCCAAGCACGGGACTGCGCCCTGGCCTCCCTGGGGTCCTGCGTCTGTTCATTCATCTTCAAGGGACCACATGGTACTGGCACTGAGAAGCCAGCTCTGCATCTTCCCACTCTAGGAAGCATCACCTGAGCACAGGTGTGTGCCTGTGACTCCAACAGGGAGGGGAAGGCCCAGGTGAGCCTCATTTCTGGGGTGAGTCAAAAACGAGAAACTCCAGCCCCACCCTGCAGGTAAACAATCTTGTGACTGAGAAGCGGAGGTCTGGGCACAGGGAGGCACCCTGCAGAGACACTTACCCTGCACTTAGAAAGATCTCCATTTCTATCTCTGGACATCGGGGGAGATAGGGTGGTCGGTGGCTTTCTCTAAAAGTGAGTGGAATTAATTTGTTATGCAAATTTCGAAGAATAAAATGTGCTTTGGGTTAATCGTGAGCGGCTTTTGAGGAACCATATGCTAGGTAGATGGCACAGCCAGGCGTGGGGCTGCTTTGTTCTGTATTGGTACCCAGTGTACTGGGCTTGTGCCTCAGCAAACGAAGAATAAAGATAGGAACCAAAGGAGGAGGTTAGGTGAGTTCTCATTGGAAGCAAAGAGATAGTGAAGGGCTTTTGATTTTCAGCAGGGGTCCTGAATGGGCTGCCCACATGACTCCTGGATCTAACTATAGATGAATAGCACACAGCAATTTCTCAGTTTAATGGTCAGTTATCAGAGATGGCTCTGTGGATTTAAAATGACCACATTTTAAACTGGGGTGTTAACCCAGTTTTATGACATGTAAGGTTTATAGCAAACTGGAATCTTAGGTTAGTTTTTTTTTTCCATTTATTTTTATTTTATTGAAATACAAATGTCAATCAGACAGTTTCAAAACACCATAACCATACAGAGTCGATGAAATAATACATTGTAAACTGTTTTCATAACGTTTTGGTATTGTACAAGGTGCATACACATATTATATTTACAGGTTTTTATACAGCTGAATTATATCAAAGATTCAATAATTATTTACCTAGTGGATGACCATAGTACTAAAAGCCGACATAATATCCTGTCCAACCACCATTAGTGCAGATCTTGCCTCTCATAGAATTATGTAGAAGCACAGCATTATCTATCCCAACTGTACTGTCTATACACACACATGATGATTTTTTCTTTCTACAACCCTTCCTTTGTCTACACCTGTCAAAAGTGGGCACTCCGTTGACATTCAACTACCTTAGGTGCTTGAACTCGA